>BQNB010062093.1:0-36214 GCA_026074375.1 Tanacetum coccineum
GATATGTATTATCTTTTACGCGTTTTGTAAGTCCGTTAGGGTTTATCCTGGTCTATAAAAGGAACCCTACGGCATTAGAGAAGATACATCTCATATACAATCTCATATCTCATAGTTAGTAATCTGTAATCGTTTTTGCAGATTAATACAAAAGTTTAGTTATCAATATTCATTGTTCTTCTTAGCATTATAAGTTAATTTCCGCATAACTTATAGTGTTTATAGTCATTGTTTCTCCTGTAGTTTGTGTGGATCTATCCATATTGGTGCTCAATGCTCACATTTGCTATCACTTGAAGGAGTTACGTTATTGTGCTAAGTGTCTCATTTTATAAGTTAAATGAGGATTTTGTCAAGAGGTTGCGGTCTACTTATGCTTTTTTCTGTTTGGTATGAGTTCGACGTCACATGGATAGTACAAGACATGAGACACAAGTTTGGGAGATTCAATTTTCGTTATACTTGATTTTATTCATCAGTAATCACTACTTGGAGCCTACTGAGTTCGAGATTCAAGAGATGGTTAATATACTTTTCAGGGGAAGCTTATTGTTTACATATTTAACCATCTACATGCACCACTTGAGGGGAAGTGTTCACAAGTTGCATATCTACACAAGACCCCTATTGGATGATTACAAAAAGGGGAAGAAGACTACAAGAGATATAGTTTGCAACTTAGTGTTGTGGTGACATGTTCAAGAAGATCTTAAGACAAGGGGAATCATTGTTTCATTCATGGAGATTGTTTTGTAATATCAAATAGGGGAAGATTGTTGGGATCTCAGATTTGATGATTACAAAACTACATATGCATAAATGAAGAAAGATGAAACAAAAGGAAACAAGATATGCTAAAGAAGGAAACAAGATCAAGATTAATGTTGATTGAGACGTTACAAAATCAACATTAATGTTGAAGATATAGATTAGTCAAACATTAATGTGAAGATTAATGTTAATTAATTAGTTTCCTAATTGTATTATGTTTCCTTTTGAAACAACAAGGACTTAATGTGATAAATTAAGTTAGCTTCCTATGTAAGCTAGGTTTTCTTGTAAACCCTATATATAAAGGGTCATAGGCGTCTGGTTAAGATCATCCATCATAGTTAGATCTCTCTCAATGAGAGTCTAATAGTTAGTTAGTTTATGTATTAGTTAGTTTAGCCCCAAGGATCATTTGATCTTGGGGCAATAGATTAATAATAGAAAACCTTGTTTGATAACTTATTGTTCTTTATTATTTCGCTGCATATATAAGTTATCTGTAAAACTAATCCTAGATGGGCTAAACGATTCTCAAAATGTATGGTTATGTATGTGTTTGTGTTGGTTCCGTGTGGTTTAGAGAGAGAGAGAGAGCACACGAGAAATGATTTTGTGTGTGTGAAGGAAATGAATAAGAATGAATGAGAAGTAAATGATTATGTATACAAGGATTACACACACACACATACACACACACACTTACACACCTTGTGTGTGCCAATCGGTTAGGGAACAAAAATAAGGGACCAAAATGATCCTCTTATCACATTAATCCTAGTACATGTCCTAACCTTAATTTAAGCTACCATGTCTAGTGAATTTGATTTTCAAAATTTGAATCCTATGCATGCATACATGCATATCCGGTTATGAACAAGGCCAAGGGGGGGGGGACCAAAAATGGTTTCCACTGTTTTAGGTAACTAGTGCTCATTTATGAATTAATTTCCAAGGCCTTTGCATGCACATGCATATGCATAAATTAAAACGCGCATCACGTACATAACGAAATGAGTAACGGTATCACAAAAAATTATGAAATTTTAAACATTGCCTTAAAACATAAAAACGTGGCTATTTCCAAAATAATACAACGTTTGGTGTCCCGATTCGCTCCCGGTGACGATTCTCAGATAATAACGGAACAACTTCCCAGTTAACCGGTAAAGCTAAACGAAACTTTTAAAAATTCAAATTACTAAACGGAAACTGCTAAATTATTGAACGGAAATTCTCAGGGTGTCACACAGATCACCAGCTGACCTTTCTTCGACAAAAATTTTCTCGGAGCTGAAGGTTTTTTTACCTTTAACGGACAATCTCTTTAGAGCAGCAGTAGAAATACCAAGAATAAACTCCTTGACCTTAGAAGCAACAATCATAGGGGGATCATCAAAAAATCAGGCAGACAAAGCATCATCAGCTTTCGAAGCAGACTCTCCGACTACAACAACATCGGAGCTAGACCCCCCACGCTCTTCCCCTTTTTAGAAGCAGAATCTCCAGCAAGAGCCTGCACCGGAGGTCTCTTCCTAAGATTAGTGAGAGGAGGAAGAGCAGCGGCTAGAAACACTTGGATGAAAGGATATTTAACTCAAATTCACAATGTGATTAGAAGGTGGAGTCACAACATCCGCAGTCTGCTCAAGGATGGGATTCTCATTCTCTAACAACTTCTTCTTAGCATAAACAACATCAAATGGGTTAGGAACTTTAATGAAGTCCTGAATCCTCATCTTTGCAAATACAAAGAAAGTTAGAAAAGCATAAGACAATAACAGAATAAACACATATATAAGCAACTGACCCTTAGCACCTACCCTCTTCATCATCATCATAAAATATGGGAAGGGTCGCAGGGGCATACCACATATGACTCAACCCTATCAAAATAAGAAACTCCTCTGGATATCTCCTAATCCGAGCAGGGTTATCATTTAGCAAGGTCTCTAAAATAATATCCCCTTTAATCCCATAAACAGTGGAATCTTGGGGAAACTCCTTGCTAGAAAACCAACACATAGCGATAGGAGCCACGGAAGCATTAACCCACAAATACTTCTCTCTCCACCTTTTTAAAGAATTGAAGGGCTCAGTATAACAAGTAGGTGCAACAGTGTTCTTTTTCTTTCGCCTTTTCTCAATAGTAATCCACGCGGTAGGGAGATTACTGGCCAAGTGGAACCGGTGATGTGTGTTAAAAGATTTAAATATATAATACCGATTTTACTGATTTTTAAACCAACACATAGGTAAAGTATAACCCATGTATGTAGTATAATATTTCAGGTAAGACCAGGTCGATCCACAAGGATTTGGTTATGTTAGTATCATCAAAAGATTTAAGACAAATTATAATAACTTTTGCAAATAAGATAATGATGAGTAAATTCAATGATAAGGAAATATGACTACTTGGATAGCTTCATATAATTCGGTAGCGATGGTGATAATTATGATATTCAAATCTATTCTTAATTCACGGAAAATATTTTTTTGTTAAAAGAGCGTTTTCATAAATTAACCGTTTTAACTCAAGACTTATATTTGATTGACTTAATCAAATGTGTCACTCAATTAACCAAGTCACTATCACATAAAATCTATTTTTTTATCAATTAACATAAGCGAATTTCTTCAAAAAATGATAAAGACTATAGACAAATCTTTAAAATCGTATAGTACACAATGGGTCTTTCGACCTATACCATTATGCATATATAATCAAAAGTGATAAACAAAGTTTAGAAGATTAAACACGATAGGATTTCAACATAAAAGGAGATTTGACAAGATCATAATAATACCAAATGCTTCTTTATTATATTAACATATTTGAGTAGTCATAAGAGGTTTAGCCTCTCATGGCTACTGATGACGTACCCTTCGCTCTGCTTATGAGCATTATCGTCACTCTGGTACGTAGCTTACCATTTGTATAGGTGATGATGTACCCTCCTAAAGGAGGAAGCCTATACCTTCACCCAAAAAAATAACAGATTCTAACCTATGGACCCTTCTCCCAAGTTTGAAGGTGCCATAGAAGGCCCTGTCAAAGGCCTGTAGAAGGTCCTATCAAAGACCCGTAGAAGGCCCCGTCAAATGCCTTGTCGAAGGCCCCATCAAAGGCCCTGTTGAAGGCATTGTAGAAGTCCCCTCCTTAGAGCTTAAAGGTCACAACCTCTCTACCAACAAACATAGGTATGATCGAGCTGGTCAAACAGAGTTGGTCAAACAAGATATGGCCAAGGAAGAGCTTGTCAATAGCCATGATCTCTTAGGACCTGGTCAAGAGGCATTATCTTTATAACTGACACCCATAATCTTTGCATGACCTATGTAACTGCCTCCCCACATCTCAGTCATATTACCTATAAATAGGGAAACCATCACAAAGGTATGTAAGCTAACTTAACCTATGAGATATCGTCTTCTCTACCTTAATACTTTTATAACATAATCACCATGACTGATTCTCATAGCGGAGGCAGTTCCTGAGGCTTCCCCCGAGATATGTCTAACATAGTGTCTTCTATTTCTTATATGCATGTTATCTACTATCAACAAGCATGAATTCAAGGAGAATATCAAGAAGAAAGGGTTATAGTTATAGAGATATTAAATAAAAAGGGTTATATATAGTTTTGGTTATTTATAATCGGGTTAACCATCCGTTATCTAGCCGAATCTTGTATGTCTCTTATTACTATCCTTATTTATGTTATTATGAACTCGATAGCTGATTGTGAAAATATGGGCACGATCAGGCTTCGATGGTGATCAAAGAAATATGGTGTTGATGGTGGTGATGTCGAGGATAAGATAACATGCATATAAGAAATAGAAGACACTACGTTAGACGGATCCCTGGGGAAGCCCCGAGAACTGCCTCCGGTGTGAGAATTAGTCATGGTGATTATGTTATAAAAGTATTGAGGTAGAAAAGATGATATCTCATGGGTTAAGTTAGCTTACATACCTTTGTGATGGCTTCCCTATTTATAGGTAATATGACTGAGATGTGGAAAGGCAGTTACATAGGTCATGTAAAGATCATGGGTGGCAGTTATGGAGATAATGCCTACTGACCAGGTCTTAAGAGATCATGGCTATTGACAAGCTCTTCATTGGCCATATCTTGTTTGACCAACTCTGTTTGACCAGCTTGATCATACCTATATTGTTAGTAGAGAGGCTATGACCTTTAGGCTCTGAAGAGGGGCCTTCTACAAGGCCTGAACCTCTAGCAGCCTGCTACTTATGTGGCAGCCTTCATAGCAGCCTAAATCCTTTATTCCAGCCTTCTTAGCAACGTTGTAGCCTTCACAATAGCCTGCTACTTATGTGGCAACCTCCGCAGCAGCCAACAAGCTCTATTTCATCCTTCACAGCAGCATGCAACCTTTGTAGCATCCTGAACCTATGCGGCAACCTTCACAGGAGCTTGTAACCTATGTTGCAGCCTTCACATCAGCCTGCACCTTGTGTGGCAGCCTTTGCAGTAGCCTGCAACCTTTATGGCAGCCTTCACAACAGCCAGTAAGCTCTGTTGCAACCTTCACAGCAACCTGCAACCTTTGTAGCAGCTTGCAACCTATGTGGCAGCCTTTGCAACTGCCAGCAACCTCTGTTACAGCCTTCACAAAAGCTTGCAACCTTTGTGGCAGCCTTCATAGCAGCCTGAATCCTTTATTGCAACCTTTTTTGTAGCGTTACGACCTTCTTAGCAGTGTTGCAGCCTTTACAGTAGCCTACAACTTATGTGGTAGCCTCCGCAGCAACCTGCAATCTTTGTTGTAGCCTTTACAGTAACCTGTAACCTATGTTACAGCCTCCGCAACAGCCAACAACCTCTGTTGCATCCTTCGTAGCAGCCTACAATCCCCGTAGCAGCTTGCAAAATTTGTTACAGCCTTAAGCATTTACCATAAGGTAAACATGGACCGTACATTAACAACAATGGACACCCTTTGTGAATCTGGTATGTTTTCTATGAAATTAATAACTATTTGCCTCTGTTTCATTACAAAGCATGCTCTCTACATATGAGACTTTTGATGTTTATTAATAGCACTATAAAACATCTTTTAATGAATTCATGCTTATGAAACAATGATCATTATAGATCGTATAACACTGACAGAGGATATCCTATGTTCCTAGAACCTCTGTTAGCTCTTTAATGTTGTTTTAGCATAAAACACAATCCATGAATATAAAATATATGATGTCCGTAAGTAAGCCTTTAGTTATTTTCTACTAAGCTTTACCATGTCACCTGTGACGATAAATTTATTATTGAAAAGGCATTTTACACAAGCTTTGTCGAGACAACAAAGCCACATATTCGCTTACTAGTCAAGGTGTACCTTATGACGTACCCTCCCCTTCGGCTCAAAGGCCTCCCCTTCGAGCTCGAAAGGGATCTACTCCCAATTATACTTAAAAACCTTTAAATAGTTTATAGTGGCGTAAAACCATCTATGCGATGGTTACCAGTATGGAAATATGCCACGCAAAGACCCACACCCTTCGCGGTAAGGTCTTCGACGAAACTAGGGCAGAGGTCAGACTTGGTCAAGTCTAAAACCACGTTCTCCCTCTCTACCAAAGCTTTCCCACCAAGGTCAAAATCATGGCACATTAACCCTGTAATCACCCCTTAAATCGTGGGACACCCCCACGATCACCGGTTTATGTGTAGAGCCTTGTTCCAGCCTATTTCGTCACCTATAAATAGATGACAAGGTCTTCAGGTTTGTTTTTCGCTTTCAACACACACTTAATTACTACATACATAATTATTACTCCCAAAAGCACATACTTGCTCTCATGCCAGAGGTGATTCGCAGGGACACCCCCTGCGCTTCACTTAACGTAGTGTTTTCATTTGTGTTGTTACAGGTTATTTTGAGACTTGGCAATCCAACATTCACCCCCTAACTCTTTGATCCCCATCGAAACCTGATCGTGTCTAAATTTACACAATCAATGATGTCATCTGTAGGACCTGCAACAATTAGTCCTATTTAAACCAAGTCAATAAACACCAAACCACTTAGCCTACTTTTTCAACATGATAAAAGGAAGAGAAATGACACCACCACCGGTTTTTCGACACTAACTTCTATACCTGGTCCAAATGAAAATGAGCTACCACCCATAACTACCTCTACTTTTACCGCCAGAACTCCTGAAAACACGCCACTCACCAATCATGCATCCACTTCGGCCAACCCTGATCTTATGATCAGTTCGGCCTTCGTTGAGGCCAATTATGAAGTCCTCGAATCCCTCTTAAAGGAACGAATGAGTTAGAAGCGTAATGAGGATTTCTTTACTAAAATGGAATACTTCAGTGATGAGTATGATGAAGAAAGGGAAATGGAACCAAGACCTGTTCGTAATGGGGAAACCACTCCAGTGTGACACCCCGAGAATTTCTGTTCAATAATTTAGCCGTTTCCGTTTAGCAATTTGAATTTTTGAAGTTTCGTTTAGTTTTTCCGTTTAACCGGGAAGTTGTTCCGTTATTATCCGAGAACCGTCTTCGGGAGCGAACTGGGATGCCAAACGTTGTAGTATTTTGGCAATAGCTACGTTTTTACATTTTATGACAATATTTAAAATTTCATAATTTTTGGTGATACCATTATTCGTTTCGTTACTTGCGTTAATCGTGGTTTACTTATAACATGAGCTTATACATGTAAGACATGGAAATTAAATCAAGTGGGAAGCACTAGCAATATAAAATGGAGAGAATCATTTGGTCCCCCCCTCCCATTTGTCTTGTTCGGCCCAAACAAACACTACATGCACCCTTGGTGAACAAGTTTGAATTCAAAACAGGAAGACAAGCCTTAATTACATGATTTGTTATAACTTGAATATGATTGGAAGCTTCCCCTGTCTCTTGTACACGACACACACATACAAACACACTCTAGTGTGTGAAGCAACTTAGTTATATACCATATTTCATTTACATATTCATTCATAACACACACACACACACTTGTATTTGAGCTTTTCTTTTTCTCTCTTGCTCACTCTAACTCACGGCACAAACACAAACACATACAAAACCATACATTTTTCACTTTCAATCATTTACTTTTGAAGACTAGTTTAAGGTTTGATCTTTTAAGATCATTCGGGTATAAAATAAACAACGTTTGGGTTGTTCTTGATCTTTGTTCATCTCTAAAAATTATTTTTCTTTGTAAGTCTTCAAAACTTCAAATAACTTGTACTTCCTTACTTCTCTTGATTCATAAACCTTTGTTGTACAACTTGTTTTGTAAAAAGAATGATTTTGAAACTACATAAACCTTAAAAGGTATACTTATGGCTCGAAATTTATAAAAATAAATATAAGGAAATTATAGTTTTGTGATCGTGGTTATTTTCATGTGATAATATTTGTACTTTTGAGCTTATTGTATTCGGCTCATATTTGTGTGCTTATTTGAGAGCTTGTTAAATTATTTTGAGCTTATTTTAGTATATATACACGCGAAATAAAATGGAAAAAATATAAAGAAATATTGTTGTGACTTATTTTCTTGTAACTTAGATTTATTTTGGATATTGTTAGTTTATTTTTGAAAGGATGAAGCATTAATGTCACACCCCCAAAATAACAGAGTATAATGGCAACCGGGGGCGTGTGACTTCATGATTATCGTATCTCAAGGTAATACAGAATGACCTCTATATGAGACATTTTATAAAATTGATCTCTTACATTAGAAAATAATACATTGTTTAAACATTGAGCGGAAGCATAAATCAACATGATAATATTGTTTTCAGATAGTACAAATGATCTTTAGATAGACTGGAAATGACTGCAATGCATGAGACTTCAAATAGCATCTTCACTCTTTAAACCTGAGAAAACATTGCTAAAGCGTCAACATAAAGTTGGTGAGTTCATAGGTTTTGTTTAAGCATAAATGTTTAGTGTTTATGAACCACAAGATTTTATCCACATGTGACAATATAACCCATACAAAGTCACATAAAATGCATTACTATTGTTTAAGCTCATGACACCGAAGCGTTAACATATACCAACAATGAATTGAATGCCCGTGCAGGTGCCTAATCCAGGACACCCGTAATCTGATTTAAATGAAATTGTATTCGCTTGACTAATGTTAGTCCAAGACGAACAGGGATGTCAATCCCGATAGATCTATCCATAACATTCGCGCTTACAAATAATTAACGGTTCATGATAGTAGGCAAATAGCAACTTTGGATTAAATCGGGTCTTAGACCAATCAGTAATGAATAAATGTACTTGTGTTCACACGTTTGAAATAAGCAATGTCTCACCCCAAAAGATGATTTAAAACAGTAAGGTAGGGGCTATGAAAACTCACCTTAATCGCAAAATACTGCAATAAACGGTAGGCACAGAAAATTGATACAACATTCTATGCGTCACCTAAATAATGAAATCATGTCTACTTTAACATGTGTGCAAAACAAATGAATACTATGCATTATCCATCCTTAGTAAGGGCTTGAGTTCATGAAAATGTTTATTCGCAATACCTTGTAAAAGTCAAAGTTCTTATTCTCGTGATATGTCTTTTCTCTTTAGATTTCCCATGATAGGTGTATACTCGTATGTCATATTACTTGTTCATAAAATATTATAGGTTGTATATTACAAGATCATGATTGAGTTTATGGTCGGATAATTCTCTAAATGGGTTAAATGGTCTATTTATGTTCTAAGGCTTAAAAAGGGTTTTTACGTTTATTGGGTCTACATAAAAGTATAAATTTACAAGTTATTATGTCCAAAATAATTTAATAAGTCAAGATTAATATGAAATAATATAAGTCTTGTTTAGATTTCAAGTTATCAAATAATAAACTAATTTTTTTTACAAAGTGTCACAGCCTCCCCAGGTTAGAAGATTTCGTCCTGAAATCAAGACGTTGCAGTAGGCTGTGGTTTCGAGAATAGATGAGGATATTTGTTTTTGAACTGGTCCTCACGTTCCCAAGTGAATTTTGGACCTCTATGTGCATTCCAACGGACTTTAACAATAGGTATGCGACTTTGTTTGAGTTGTTTGACCTCGCGGTCCATAATCTCTACGGGTTCTTCAATGAAATTGAGTTTTTCGTCCAGTTGGATTTCCTCCAAAGGAATAACGAGTGCGTCATCGGACAAACATTTCTTTAGGTTGCAGATGTGAAACACATTGTGTACCTTACTAAGCTCTTGCGGTAATTCCAAACGGTAAGCCACTGGACCAATCCTTTCTATGATCTGAAAGGGTCCAATATAACGAGGATTTAGTTTTCCACGCTTTCCAAATCGAATTACACCTTTCCATGGTGCAACTTTGAGCATGACTTTATCTCCAACTTCAAATTCAAGGGGCCTACGCCTCTTGTCAGCGTAACTCTTTTGTCGATCGCGTGCAGCTTGCATACGATTCCTAATCTTGAAGATCTTTTATGTAGTTTCATGAATAATCTCCGGTCCGGTGAGTTGTGCGTCTCCAACTTCAGCCCAACAAACAGGTGAACAACACTTTCTACCGTAAAGGGCTTCGAAAGGTGCAGCTTTGATGCTCGTGTGGTAACTGTTGTTGTATGAGAATTCTACTAGAGGTAAGTATCTATCCCAACCATTTCCAAAGTCAATCACACAGGCTCTCAGCATGTCCTCTAATGTCTGAATGGTTCTTTCACTCTGACCATCGGTCTGAGGATGATAAGCAGTGCTCATGTCCAACTGTGTACCCAATGCTTTCTGCAATGATTGCCAAAATCTCGAGGTGTAACGACTATCACGATCGGAGATAATTGACACTAGTATACCATGCCTTGAGACTACTTCTTTCAAGTAAAGTTTCGCCAGTTTCTCTATCTGATCAGTCTCCTTGATTGGCAAAAAGTGAGCAGATTTGGTAAGACGATCAACAATGACCTAAATCGTATCGAATCATGCTGCTGTTTTAGGTAACTTGGTGATGAAGTCCATTGTTATCTTTTCCCACTTCCATTCTGGTAGATCGGGTTGGACCAATAAACCAGATGGCTTTAGATGTTCTGCTTTGACTTTAGTACAAGTCAGACATTTACTGACATATGTGGCAATGTCAGCCTTCTGGTTCGGCCACCAATATAACATTTTCATGTCATTGTACATCTTGTCGGATCCTGGATGAATAGAATACTTTGACTTATGCGACTCGTTCATAATCAAAGACCTCGTATCACCGTAACACGATAACCAAATTCTATTATCCAAACACAACGTTCCATCAGCGCAGGCTTCTAACTTCTTTAGCATGCCACCAATATCTTCTGTCTCAATGTTTTCAGTCTTAATTGTTACCTTTGGAGCCTCAAGGATTCGTGACGAAAGGTCCAAGCCAATAGTCATAACTAAGGCTCTTACTCCTAGTGGTTCAATCCTTTCTTTTCGGCTTAAAGCATCTGCTACAACATTTGCTTTCCCCGGATGATAATGAATCGCGCAATCGTAATCACTGAGGAGTTCTATCGATCGACGCTGCCTCATATTGAGTTCTTTTTTGTCTAGGATATGTTGTAGGCTCTTATGATCAGTGAACACTACACATTTTGTGCCATATAAATAGTGCCTCTAGATCTTTAGGGCGAACACCACTGCTCATAATTCTAGATCATGGGTAGTGTAGTTCTTCTCGTGAACTTTTAGTTGTCTAGAAGCATATGTAATAACCTTCGTTCTTTGCATTAGTACAACACCTAGCCCTTTTATGGATGCATCACAATACACCACGAAATCATCACTACCTTCGGGTAGTGCTAGAATAGGTGCATCACATAGTTTTTGTTTCAACAATTGAAAAGCTGATTCTTGTTCTTTGCCCTAATCAAACTTCTTGTCCTTCTGCGTCAGCTCAGTTACAGGCTTAGCTATTTTAGAGAATCCTTCGATGAATCTCCTATAGTTTCCAGCAAGACCTAAGAATTGACGAATCTCCGAAGGGATAGTAGGAGATGCCCAATTCTTAACAGCCTCAATTTTTGCTGGGTCCACGTGAATACCACTACTGTCAATTACGTGTCTAAGGAACTTTACTGTATTGATCCAAAATTCACACATGGAAAATTTGGCATACAGCTCTTCCTTCTTTAGCAACTCCAAGATAATCTTCAGGTGCTCCTCGTGCTCTTTCTCGTTGCGAGAGTAGATTAGGATATCGTCAATGAACACAATCACAAACTTATCCAAGTATGGTTTGCGCACACGATTCATTAGATCCATGAATACCGCAGGTGCGTTCGTCAAACCAAATGGCATCACTTGAAACTCATAGTGTGCGTATCGGGTTCTAAAAGCTGTCTTGAGGATATCTTCTTCTCTTACCCTTAACTAATGATAGCCTGACCTTAAGTTAATTTTGAAGTATATACTAGATCCTTGCAACTGATCAAATAAGTCATTGATCCTGGGTAATGGATAATGATTTTTCACTGTGAGTTTATTCAACTCATGATAATCGATACACATCCGGAAAGATCCATATTTCTTCTTAACAAATAAGATCGGTGCTCCCCAAGGGGATGAACTTGGACGAATGAAACCTTTGTCAGAAAGTTCTTTTAGCTGTTCGGCTAATTCTTTCATTTCAGCAGGTGCAAGATGGTATGGTGCGCGTGCGACAGGGCAGCTCCTGGTATTAACTAGATATGAAATTCTACTTGGCGTGTCGGAGGTAGTCCTGGTAAATCTTCGGGAAATACTTCCGAAAAATCTCTAACGACAGGCACATCTTCAATTCGCTTCTCTGGGATCTCAGCCTCCTCCTTTTTGCCACTTTAAATAAGAACACTTGACATCCTTTCTCGATGTACCTTTGTGTTCTGATGCTCGAGATGACTTCCAATCTGGATTCATTTCTAACTCTACTTCTTTCGCCTCGTATGACTAGTACCTCATTCCTATACGGAATACGAATGTATTTTTCATGACACACAACTTCTGCATGATGTTTTGACATCCAATCCATTCCGATGATGACGTTAAAACTTCCTAGATCTATAGGGAGTAAGTCGATATTGAACGAGTGGTTTTGCAATTTAAGAGTACACCCTCTTAAAATGGTATTGGTAGTTAGTGACTTCTTGTCGGCTAGTTCTACGTAGTAATTAGCATCTAGAGTAGTAGGAGTGACATCTGTATATTTACTGAAAGTAGACGACATAAAACTCCTATCCACACCAGTATCAAATAGTACCGAAGCATAAACATTATTGATCAGGAACGTACCATTGACAACTTTGTTGTCCTATACAACAGATTTTGCACACAAATGGTATACTCTGCCAAGTGCTTTCCCTCCTCCTTGGTTGCTCGTTGAGGCTTGGTTGTTTCCTCTAGGATTTCCTTGCTTTTGATAGTTTTGAGGTTGGTGCTGATTACCTCAAATTTGATTACTACAGACTTGGTTTCCATTGTTTGGACACTTGTTATTGTAATTCCCCTTTTCACTGCATCCGAAGCAGGTAACATCACTACCCAGTCCTCCTTGGGTTCTGGGTCCTCTTTGGCTTGCTGGACAAGGTGGAGCTCGGCATTCTTTGGCTTTATGCCCTGCCCTTCCACATTTATGGCAAGTAGGAGGGCATGCATTAGTGTGGTGTCGACCATATTTCCCGCAGAATGGTAATTTTCCAGCATACATACCTTGTCCGTGGTGAACACTCTTGTCGTTTCTAGGCGTTTGTTCGGATTAAAATTTCCAGTGTTGTTGGCGTTGCTGTTGTTGTAGTGGTTTCCATTCCATTTCCGCTTGTCACCAGAGTTTTCTCCTAACTCTTGCACCACTTGATACATTAATCCTTGAGCCATTTCAATTGCCTCATGCAAGTCCACTGGTTTAGATGAGGTCACATTCCCTTTGATGTTCAAAGGTAACCCTTCAATGTAACGTTCCAATAACCGGTTGGTGTTGGGCACCATTTCAGGACATAAGAGAATTAGTTCTTGAAAACGTTGATTATAGGCAGTAAGGTTTGTACCCTTCAGCTTTAAATTCCACAGCTCATTTTCCATTTGTTTGACCTCGTTTCGAGGGCAATATTTCCGGTTAAACATAGCTTTGAAATCATTCCAAGGTATTGTATGAGCAGTATTGAAAGTGACAGAACGAACATACACGTTCCACCAAGTTAAAGCACCATCTAGTAATGTACTAGAAGCAAATTTACTCTGTCACCATCAGCAACGTTGCTTATTCCGAACTGAGATTCTAGCTTCTCAAACCATCGAGTTAAGCCCACGGCACCTTCAGTACCTTGGAAGTTTCCTTGCATGACTGCACGGAATTCCTTGTAGGTGCATGACTTGATTTGGGAAGAGTTAGACCTAAGGTTGGTCTCTTCTTGGGTGCTTGCGGCATGAGTTACAGCGGCAGCTGCGAGTGCTTCTGCTACTCGCGTAGCAATGAGTTGATTGAGCATTTGTGGGTCAATGCCACTATTGATGTCCGGAGTGTTTCGGTTGGTTGAACGGTTAACTAGAGGGTTCTGGTTAACAGTTGGGCGTCATGAAGGTGCCATATTCTATAAAATAGATGATGGAAATGACAGTTATGACATGTATGGAATCAATATTGTAATACATTGCTGTATATGTAAAGATAAACACATTATCCCAAGCAGTATGTAATCTAAAATCAATGTTGTTATTACCCATAACCAAATTGTTTCCATACATGATTCGAAATGCAAGAAAATACATTAACCAACTAGCTATGATAGACTCTATAGCTTAGTGGTTGTAAAACAAAAGATGGAAATAAAACTAGTAGCTGTTACGGCGGATCTGCTGGACTACGTTCTCGAATGCCTCAAGTCTTTTCTCTTGTGCCTTTTCCTGAGCATCTCTGGCACGAAAATCCGCATGCTCACACACTTGCCTAAATCGAGCGATCATCTCATCAACGGGGTCCTCTAGAGTATCTACCCTGACTCGGGGCTTCACATCCCACTTGGTCATGAAGAACTCCAACTCCTCAAGACAGGTAGCTGGATAGCTGTGCATGTCTTCGAGGATAGTGTGCAATTGATCCTCAAGGCGATTCATGCACACGGTCAGGACTGTTTCTCCTCGGGATGTTGCAGCAATAGTCATAGGGTTCTCTCCAACCATTGTCCCATAGGGTGGGACAGTAGCTAGAGTTCTCTCCTGCTGGGTGAAGTCTGTTTCGGAAATCATTTTCTGGTAAGCGGCAATTTGGTGTGAAGATAGTGGTGATGGTGGTGGTGACTCAGGGTCATCTTGATAGTCATCAAGGTTAATAGCAGAAATTCTAGCACGTTCTGTAAGACCTGGTTCAAGGACGGGTATAACAGACATGCGAGCGGTACGTCTAGGGTAAAATGATGGTGATGGTAAGGTAGGGAATCTCTGAGTAGAATGGCCTCTGGTATACACATAAGGGAGTGTATCTGGAAATCTAGGAAATATTGTAGTAGTGCTATCGGTGTACGTCAATTCATCTGAATGTGACATGGCGCTGAGATAAAGAAAGTATATAATGAGGATATAGATGTATATCAAAATACGTGTAGTTCAAAACTGTTTATATCACATGTAACCCATATAAAGTATGTATGTTCTAAGTCTGTTTAGATCACATGTATCCCATATTATGTATATGTAGTTTCTTCGATTGTTGTTCCACATGTACGCCATGTTAAGTAAGCAGTAATAACGGATAGTGAAAATACGATAATCATATTAAACAGATGTGTAGTTATTGTCTAGAGCTACTTAATGCAACCTAGTTCTCTATAACCGAGAGCTCTGATACCAATCTGTCACACCCCCAAAATATCAGAGTATAATGGCAACCGGGGGCGTGTGACTTCATGATTATCGTATCTCAAGGTAATACAGAACGACCTCTATATGAGACGTTTTAGAAAATTGATCACTTACATTAGAAAATAATACATTGTTTAAACATTGAGCGTAAGCATAAATCAACATGATAATATTGTTTTCAGATAGTACAAATGATCTTTAGATAGACTGGAAATGACTGCAATGCATGAGACTTCAAATAGCATCTTCACTCTTTAAACCTGAGAAAACATTGCTAAAGCGTCAACATAAAGTTGGTGAGTTCATAGGTTTTGTTTAAGCAGAAATGTTTAGTGTTTATGAACCACAAGATTTTATCCACATGTGACAATATAACCCATACAAAGTCACATAAAATGCATTACTATTGTCTAAGCTCATGACACCGAAGCGTTAACATATACCAACAATGAATTGAATGCCCATGCAGGTGCCTAATCCGGGACACCCGTAATCTGATTCAAATGAAACTGTATTCGCTTGACTAATGTCAGTCCAAGACGAACAGGGACGTCAATCCCGATAGATCTATCCATAACATTCGCGCTTACAAATAATTAACGGTTCATGATAGTGGGCAAATAGCAACTTTGGATTAAATCGGGACTTAGACCAATCAGTAATGAATAATTGTACTTGTGTTCACACGTTTGAAATAAGCAATGTCTCACCCCAAAAGATGATTTAAAACAGTAAGGTAGGGGCTATGAAAACTCACCTTAATAGCAAAATACTGCAATAAACGGTAGGCACGGAAAATTGATACAACACTCTATGCGTCACCTAAATAATGAAATCATGTCTACTTTAACATGTGTGCAAAACAAATGAATACTATGCATTATCCATCCTTAGTAAGTGCTTAAGTTCATGAAAATGTTTATTCGCTATACCTTGTAAAAGTCAAAGTTCTTATTCTCATGATATGTCTTTTCTCTTTAGATTTCCCACGATAGGTGTATACTCGTATGTCATATTACTTGTTCATAAAATATTATCGGTTGTATATTACAAGATCATGATTGAGTTTATGGTCGGATAATTCTCTAAATGGGTCAAATGGTATATTTATGTTCTAAGGCTTAAAAAGGGTTTTTACGTCTATTGGGTCTACATAAAAGTATAAATTTACAAGTTATTATGTCCAAAATAATTTAATAAGTCAAGATTAATATGAAATAATATAAGTCTTGTTTATATTTCAAGTTATCAAATAATAAACTAAATTTTTTGAAGAAAAGGTTAGTAGTATTTTTACGACTTTTATGCTAAAAATGCCAACTTCAGGTGTTCGTTGCGACTTCGTTATTTAACCTTTTTACTTGGTTCTTGGTGCTGAGTCTTCTCTATATTTTTATGTATCTACAGCAGAAAAATCTCATTTTATTATCACTTCTAGGTGTCTCGTTTATAGGGCAACATTTGGTATTTAATTATAAATCGTTAAATTTTCACATAAAATCATGTATCTTCACGGATCGATATCTTGGTCGTTTCTTATCCGTTTTAATTGATTCAAAAGGCCATGGAAAGCTTATAATGTCTACTTTATAATGGTCATGGGTTCTGGTCTCATTGGTTAAGCCATAGTATTCGAAGTGTAGGTTAAATGTGACATGTATGTCCTTTAACAAGGAGGGTTTCAACAACTCTTTATTTTATAAAAACTAACTTGTACACTATGGTTTTTATGACTTTTTACCTTATTCTAGTTTATTTAGATATTAATAAGTTCATTTCATCATCATGCAAGATTCACAATATAGAAATTAGGGTTTCTTACGTTTTTAAGAAATATCAACATTTTTACGTACGCATGTAAGTTTTACGTGTGCATGTAATATCTTTCAAGCTATTTTTAAACTTTAAGCACTTCTAATTAGGACTAATGCATGTATAAATGTTCATGCATCAATCACATACGTTAACTTTCCGAGACTAAATCGAAACCCGTATTCTTCTAGGTCATACCCGTGTACCACCGTTCGTTCCGAGTGACCCTACTTTTTGACATATACAGACTACCTATCAATCAAGTTGAGTTCATAGCACACTCTTAACTCGTTTTGAATAAATGTTTATATAACTTGGGTAGAAACATTGCATGTTTTTTAAAACTGGACACTCGTACTAAACTTGAGATTTCCCAATTTACGTGTTTTGCCTAAGTAGCGTTTAACCACTACTGCCCCGAACTATCCATGAAACTGTTAGATTTCTTGACCGGAGGACCGTTCGAGGGAGCGCGAGGTGAATAAATAGATCTAAGTACCCTAAATTATCCTATCCGGGGTGATTGCGCTCACTACCCACGGGCCCCGATAAAAAGATATATAGTTCATGTCCGAAGAAACTGGTTAGGTGGTCTTTGGTCAGACACCTGTAAGAGTAAGCAATTACTTATAGCAATGTACATGCTATCTTTCGTTATTAGCGTCAGTGTCATGAGCTTAGAGCAACGTAAATACCTTTTTATGTGAAGTTGTATCTCCTATGACTATCACATACGTTTTGATATCTTGTGGTCCACTATAACAACGTTTGAACTAAACCTATCAATTCACCAACTTTATGTTGACGTTTTAAGCATGTTTTTATCAGGTGCATAGCATGGATGTCGTTGCTTGAACTATATGAAGTCTATTGCCCGAACCAGTTTTTCAGATTTTATCTATGTCTTTAAATACATTTGATGAACTTATTAAAGCTTCTGCATTTTAACTTTTGAATCTTTTAAATTTGATCAATGTAAAACTTATTATTATTTTGAACTTATGCAACAGTGTTTATTTTTGAATCGTACCCTTAGAGGTCATTCTTTATGCTTTGTACTTGAGATATTCGATAATGTCACGCTCTCGGACGCTAAATTGGATGGGACCCTATTTTGAGGTGTGACATCCAGCCTCCCGGACGGAGTCTCTGAGGGTTCTGAGGTCAAAAGTGAGGGTGGTAAAATCTAAAGATGTCTCAAACAGGGATGGGAACGGGTTAGAAAGGAATTCCGAAGGTGGAAAGCCTTCGGAACGAAGGCAGAGGATAATGCGAATCAAGGGATGAATCTTCCCTCGCTCCTGGCGGCTCATTTGGAGAGAAACAAGAATGCTCAAACTCTATAGTCATCTTTGACCTCCGTATACAGAGGCCATCAGCCTTCGACTAACATAGGAGGAAATCTCCCTCCAACGGTATGCATCTCTCACATAATGCTCTTTCTTTCATACCTAACAGTCTACAACCATCTAATGGGCCTATACCTATGTACGTTAACCCTTACTCTTAAGCAAACATGGGAACAACCTATAGACAACCCATAAGTTATCCTTCCCAGGCTTAAGGAGGTAACCCCTCTTTTAGAGGAGCCTCTGCCTATTACTCCTATGAAGGATATGCTTCGCAGGCCCCTACGAGCAACATTATTCCTACACCTCATGGATTCATGCATCCTTCAGCTGCTCCCCCCAATAACTACCCCTCTTACACACAACCTATGTACCCTTAACCAAATGCACCTACCTATCCAAACCATGGCCCTATAAGCCTTTTCGCAGACTACACTGGCTGCCTGACCCCGTTTGTCTGCTGGATCGAGGACTATCCTCTACCAGATGGATTAAAGATGCCTTCTCATTTGGGCTCCTATGACGGAAAGGGAGATCACGACAACTACTTGCACCTCTTCGAGGGTACCATTCATATGCAGAAATGGCAATTCCCGTAGCCTGCCATATGTTCACCTATACCCTAAAGGACTCTGTTTGAATATGGTGGAATGGCCAAAAGGCAGGTAGCATTCTCAACTACAAAGATTTGAAGGCAAAGTTTCGGTCATATTTTAGCCAACATAAGAAGTTTACGAAAACATATTTAGCAGTACATAACATCAAGCAGAGAGAAGGGGAAAGTACTAGAGCTTTCGTTACTAGGTACACAAATGATACTTTACAAATTTTGGAGTTACATGAATAGGAGCGTATCTTTAGATTTGTTCATGGTTTGAAGACCAGAAGCATTGTGGAATTCCTCTCCACATACCTCCTAACTACTTATAAGGGTCTGGTGGAAAAGACTTACACTTGGATTGAGGCAAAAGAAGTTGCGACCAACAGAACTCTGAACGATCACCGAGAAGGCTTCAACAGGTTCAAGAAAAATTCTTCTTGGGACAGTAACAAAGGAAAGAAAAACAAGGACATGTTCTCTCTGTACCGTGGATCTAACCACGTATTACTTTCCAATCTATCCAAAAGCCCAAGAGAAATTCTGGCAACAGATACAGTAGCAAAAACCTTCAAACAACCTCCTCGTATGATTGGAAGTAGACGATTACGCAACATGACTAAGTACTGCCATTTCCACGAAGACCATGGGCATTACACCAATGATTTCCGGGAATTGAAACATCAGATTGAGGAAGTTGTGAAATCAGGGCAGGTTGCCTATCTTGTGAAGGGAATAAAAAAGGGTAAGGCGAAGGCTTCAAACACCCAACAGGGTGACCAGAAGAAAGGGAACAAGGATATAGCACCAACTAAAGCTCCCATCCTCAAGATAAGTAGGCAAGATCGTATCCCAAAAAGAAAGTCAACGGAAGAGCCCGTTAACAAACTTAGAGAAATCACATTTCCCTTTGTTTCAGGTATCAACAGCTCCTCCGACCCAGTCATCATAAATGCCCGGATATTCGGAAGGCAAGTCAACCCGGTATATTTGGATAGCGGAAGCTCATGCGAAGTTATATACGAGCATTGTTTTCTAAAATTAAAGTCTTCCCTCCGATCACTTAGAGTAGATTCGAAGGTTCCACTCGTAGGCTTCTCGAGAGAACATTCTTGGCCTCTTAGAGAAGTCCCCTTGGAGATCAGAATAAGTGACAGTCCCTTAACAAGAACGGAGGTCCTTACTTTTGTCATCATAAGGTCCGACGATGTTGGTGAGAATCTACAAATCTGGAAATCTTGAAGTGTTGGAGTCTTGAAACTTTAAGACGGCTGTTCAACACGATCTTGCTCATAAACGCAACTTAGAGAAACTATCGAGCAAATATCAGAGGAGTTTCTCATTCTAATTCTTTTTAAATTCCCGTATTTAATGTTTTATATATACAACGAGGACGTTGTATAATTCAAGTGGGGGGGGGGGTGGAATTAAAATGTTTGCTTGTCCTAATTTTCATAATAAAAAGCTTAAATTATGTTCAAATTTAAAAAAATTTCAAGCATACTTTTATGAAATTACATGTTACATAACCCGCACACAATAACCCTTGATAGATATTGTGAGGATTTAACCTTTCCGTTTCTAAATGTTTACCCAAATTCCACAAAATATGAGTGTGCCGGTGATGTTGTAAACTTTAGAACTTGGCTTGGTATATCTATTCGAGACCACAATAATGAGTATTATGGATCTAATTAGAGTAACTTGTTTAAATTGATAAATCTTAGGATTACAACGAAATCGCCTATACATGTTTTTTATTAACTAACTACACCGGTTAGTTAACTTCTCGTTAAACCCTTCCACTCTCATCTTTAGAGTGATGATCCACTAGAACAACCCGTAGAGCCAATCCTTTAGGAATTTACACCAACTATTTATTTCGTTACACCCTTACACCTTAACCTACCCTGTTAGATTAAGTTTAATTTACAGTTGCTAGTTGCTTAAAGTGTAAAGTTTGTATTTCCCAAGTCTTGTGTCATTTTCTATGTTTGGTGCGGTTGGAAATTTGCACATTGCAAATGGGAATGTATATTAGTAGTCAAAGCTCATGTGATTTTACTACCGTCACAATTATTGGTGAATCCGAAGAACGAAGAAATTACCGAAGGAATTATCCGGAATTATTATGATCGTGAAGATGGTGAAACTACACCGAGATTTAAAGTATTGTTTAGCAAAAAAAAATCATAAAAAATGAAAAAGTACAAAGAGAGAGAAAGTTTGAAGATAATCGTTTTGCAAAAAGCATTACCAAAGGAATTACACAAAGGATTGGTTATTCATTGGAACGTCTAAGAAAATCAACGATTTAGAGTATTGAGTGGAAGATATCGTCACTTTCCTTGTAGAGTATGTAAAGTTTTGGGATGATTGGGAAGTTGATCGTTATGGGAACGCCAACTTAGGTTGTTGTTTTGATCTATGATCAAGACGTTGTAAATAGTTGTGTCTTTGTCATAATAACGGTCGGGAAAATAAGTGTCTAGCAACTTGTATCTTAGTCTTAATCTATATGTTTCTTGATTTTCATTTAACAACAATTTACTTCCCTCTTACCTAATGATTAGCCGCTGGTTTTACTCGAACGTGGATGTGATCGAGCGTGTATGTCTATCCCGGCGATTCGGGTGTGTATGCATGTCTCAGCAGCCTCGTTGGTTTACGACTTTTGGTGAAAGTTAGAAGGTTCCTACCCTAAATTACTCTACTAGTCCTAATCTTTAGCTTTTTTGAGGTGGTAATGAGCAGTCACATGTGTCTATCCCGGCGATTCGGGTTTGTATGTGTGGTCTTTTTCGCCCTCCTGAAACATTGGTATCGAAGAAAGATTAGTTAGAATAATCAACCGTACGCCTTTCCATACAAAAACCCATATTTACCTTTATAGACTTGTTACTCCTTGGCTTTAGTGGTGGAGATGTGTATCCTTTCCAAGCTTATGATAGAATACTCGTCACGACCGAGTAATTGAGCGAATTAGTTACATGTTACCACATAGATTAGTTGAGTAATTTGAGTGTTTTCATCTTCCTATTTCGTGAGGTGTTTGGTTGTGTACTTGTAATAGATCGAATAAATGCTATAACAGAAAATATCCTTAGGGATACATTTTTTATAGACTTCTAAAGGCTACTTGAGGACAAGTAGGATTCAAGTGGGGGGATATTTGATGACATCAAATAACGTCAATTTTGTAGCATCATTTATCCCATGTTATTAATCCATTTTATATAATTATTGCAAAGAATTGTAACTTAATCATTTGTATTTGAGAATTGAAGTAATTATGGAGTATTTGGTGAAGTTATGCTAAAAGGCACGCATTTTGGAGCGTAAACGAAGAGTTCGAGAAAGTCTACTGATTTGACAGCAAATACGCCGTATTATTCTAGATCTATACGACGTATCCAAGACTTTGACGAATCAAAATACCATTGCTTGACTTTGAAGAATACGCCGTATCCACATCAGTATATACGTCGTATATTATACTTTGGTAAAATATCAAGAAAAACACACTTTCAGCCAATACTCCATACCCAAGAAGCTTGATACGCCGTACCCTAGATGTACGAAACACCGTACCCTAACATCCAATATGCCGTACCCAATGAGCCAATACGCCGTACCGGAGTATCCCAATACGTCGTACCCAATAGATCCGATACGCCTTACCAAATAGGTACGATACGCCGTATCCATGATGTCCAATACGCCATATCCATATCAGCTCAAGAAAATTCTAGAATATTTTATTCTTGGAGCCCATGCCAAGTCATCCAATACGCCGTATTGAGCTTCCCAATACGCTGTATCGAACCGACTATCAGACCCTATATATACAGACGATCCTAAACTCAATTTGAGACATGCAAGTGAATCCCTAAACCACCAAATCGACCAAGAAACGATCAGAAGAGCATAGAAGGTCAGAAAAGAGCCTCAAGATCATAGGAAAACTCTTGTAATCTTCGCGCAACCGAATACGCATTCGATCGAGGTTTCTTTACTTTAATCGTTCATATATCAAACCGTGTGTATTTTTACAATGACTATCGGCTGATACCTTTAGGTATCAGCCATGTTTATGAAGATCTAATGTTTGGTTTGTTTATCTTGATTGCTTAATTTATCATTGATTGTTGTTTATGTTTATCAATTTATATTCGTTTACGTGCTTAAGTATGCGACCTATCATTCAACTGGGTCTAGTCCTATATATTTAATGTGCTACAACTTCGGTGTTGTTTGGGCGTAGGATAAGAGTCCGGGATAGCTCTACATATTGTAATTTATACATCTAAAATCATAGGATCACAAATATTGACCTATCTTTGCCTTTAGAATAGTAAGCTTAGTTGGACTAGCAGGTATTTATCGTGTTGACTAGCAGGTGACCTAGATAATTCAACAAGTAACGTTCTAATTCTATTGGATAGTTGGCCAAGTGGACTACTAGTGTATAAATTGCCATTAAACGATAAGTGGGTAAAGTCTCTATGAGCTAGGGTTTAACAAGATCATCATTGCTTTAATCCCTAAGATAGATTTTAATCAAACATAAGGATGCTTTTATGTGGATGCGTATAATTATGACGTATTAGGCGTGTCTAGGTCTTAGGAAGAAATTACCGCCTAAGTCTAGGGGAATGATTGCTTCGGAGATAAGAACAATTCATTGCACTAAATAAACAAACTTGCGCTTTATTGGATTATTCATGGTTGATACGTTTTCCTTATATTAGTTTCTGACCGCTTCTCTATCGTTTGTTTGTCTTCTTGTGCGTGTTTATTGCTTTACTTGTCATCAAAACCTTAGGTTAGATACTCAAAACTATGCCAGTCTCTCAGGCTGAAACCCCCCTTTTGCATTAGTTTTAGGTGTTAATTAGATAACTAAAATACTGATAGAATTAGGAATTAACGCTCTCGCCCTTAGTGATCGACACCCTACTTACCAACGAAGCTACATCTTGACCAGGTACACTGCCCGTTAAAGTGTTGTTTTTAGGTATAGTCGGCATAAAATAAATAGTAAAACTTGATACCTAAAATAACACTTGTACAACGACACATTAAGTTTTTGGCGCCGTTACCGGGGAGTAAAGTTGTTTAGTTCTTGTTATTATTAGTGTTTTAGCTTTGTTTAGTTTAGTTTAGATTAATTTGCATATTTGTGTGTTTGTTTTCTGCATTGTATATTTTGCATATTGTGTTTGTGTGTTTTCTGCATTATTCAAAGTACGCTGTAAATTTTTTTTCAAACCAATACGGCGTATAAATGTTTTTAAAACCAATATAGCGTATTCGACTCTATCATCAATACGGCGTATTCAATTCACTGAATACGGTGTATTAAGCTATTTGACAGTTTTCTTTCCTAACAAATTTATTGCAGGTCACAATGGATAACCCCAACATTACTATGGAGGATTATATCAGGCTTGAGGAAGAAAAAGCTCGTAGGCGTGGTAAGGTGTATAACTGGGAAACTACTACGTATGGTAAGATCTGGGACAATGAAGACGTTCACGATCTCGGATATGTTGAACTGAATTCCCAGCTATAGTCTTTTACGACACATTAACATCTGAAGTAGCACTCTCGTGTGAGCCTATGGTAACTTGTCTTAACAACGATGAAATTAAGTTTAGAATATCGTTTGACGAATCCAACAATGAAGATTGCACGGTAATTTTCGACAAAAAATCCTTTTCTTACAAAATAATTTCTGTCAACAATTTTAAAAAGGATTCAGAAAATGATAATGATAAAGTTAATATGCCTTTGCTTCCATCACCCAAGCCTACGGTCAGTTATTTTGATGATTTAAACTTCTTTAAAGATTTTGAGAATGAATTTCCATCCATTGTTTACAATGATGCTAAATATTTTAAGAATGAATTTTCAGCCATTGTTTACCATATTGCTCAAACGTCTAAATCAAATTTATTAACTGAACCGATTTTAAACCCTCAAAATATCGATGTATTTAATTTGAAAGATGAAACATCATTGTCCGAATGTGATGAAGAGGAACAAAACATTTTAAACTTTAATGATCTATTTCCTTTTAACGTAATTTATCCCAATGATTCAAAATCGGATAAGGACAATGATGATGATAAAGACGATATTGAACACTCTTCGGAGAATTTATCTGTCAAACCATTACCTGATTTAATAAATACCAATGTTGGAGCCTATGCACATGGCTCAAATGAGCTTTTGGAAACAAGTCATAATACATCTAATAAAAAATTTCAAAACTGAAACTTTTATCAAGGGATTAAATTTTAATATCATGACTTGGAATCATCTTAACAAAGGGATGTCATTCATTTTCCTAATCAAGAATTTGTATGTGCCATTTGGCATCCCGTTCGACCCCAAATTGTTTTATAAGGATGGGATTAAATTGGGGCAAGTCTAACTTAAAGACTTTTCTGTAAACAAAAGTGCTTGTCGGGAGACAACCCGGAATGTATTTTTAATTTTTATCGAGTCTGTCTTCCCAGACTGTCTATACGGCGTATCCAAACCCCATGGATACGACGTATCGACTATCTGGACGTTATCCAGTCTTTATTTTCAGCACAGTCTATACGACGTATTCATTAATTGAATACAATGTATACAAGTATCAATACGGCGTATCCTGGGGTATGGATACGGCGTATCGACTTCCTGTACAGTTTTAAGTATTTATTTCGAGTCTAACCAAACGAATACACGGAGATAGAATTGCACTTGTTTTTCTTATGCTTAACACAGGACCTTCTGAACGAAAACGACGATGTTGGTGAGAATCTACAAATCTGGAAATCTTGAAGTGTTGGAGTCTTGAAACTTTAAGACGGCTGTTCAACACGATCGTGCTCATAAACGCAACTTAGAGAATCTATCGAGCAAATATCAGGGGAGTTTCTCATTCTAATTCTTTTTAAATTCCCGTATTTAATGTTTTATATATACAACAAGGACGTTGTATAATTCAAGTGGGGGGATGGAATTAAAATGTTTACTTGTCCTAATTTTCACAATAAAAAGCTTAAATTATGCTCAAATTTAAAAAAAATTCAAGCATACTTTTGTGAAATTACATGTTACATAACCCGCACACAATAACCCTTGATAGATATTGTGAGGATTTAACCTTTCCGTTTCTAAATGTTTACCCAAATTCTACAAAATATGAGTGTGCCGGTGATGTTGTAAACTTTAGAACTTGGCTTGGTATATCTATTCGAGACCACAATAATGAGTATTATGGATTTAATTGGAGTAACTTGTTTAAATTGATAAATCTTAGGATTACAACCAAATCGCCTATACATGTTGTTTATTAACTAACTACACCGGTTAGTTAACCTCCCGTTAAACCCTTCCACTCTCATCTTTAGAGTGATGATCCACTAGAACAACCCGTAGAGCCAATCCTTTAGGAATTTACACCAACTATTTGTTTCTTTACACCCTTACACCTTAACCTACCCTGTTAGATTAAGTTTAATTTATAGTTGCTAGTTGCTTAAAGTGTAAAGTTTGTGTTTCCCGAGTCTTGTGTCATTTTCTATGTTTGGTGCGGTTGGAAATTTGCACATTACATTTGGGGGAGGAGCACATGGTGGTAGATTTTTTGGTAAAGGAACACTTAAAACTGATAGTCTTGATTTTGAAGATGTATAATTTGTCAATGAGTTAAAATTCAATCTTTTTAGTGTTTCACAAATGTGTGATAAAAAGAACTATGTCCTTTTTACTGACACTGAATGTCTTGTCTTATCTCCTAATTTTAAGTTGCCTGATAAAAGTCAAATACTTCTTAAAATTCTTAGAAAGGACAACATGTATAGTTTTGATATGAAGAACATTGTTCCTAAAGAGAGTTTAACTTGTCTTGTTACAAAGGCTACATCAGATGAATCAATGCTTTGGTATAGAAGACTTGGTCACATTAATTTTAAGAACATAAACAAGCTTGTTAAGGATAATCTTGTAAGAGGATTGCCTACAAAACATTTTGAAAATGACCAAATCTGTGTTGCTTGTCTTAAAGGGAAGCAACACGGAGCTTCTTGTAAGTCTAAAGTTCTGAATCCAATTACTAAGCCTTTGTGTGGAAACCATATGATCGTTGTAAGCTCAGTTTGATTAGAACTTTAATCTAGGATGAACAATAACAAAGAACAATAGAATGCACAACAGAATAAACATTAAGAACATTCTTTATTATTACCTAACAAGGTTTCATCATCATCTTTATACAATAACTACTACTAGCCCTAATTCTACGTGATCAATCGTAGAACGGTTACCTAATCTAACAGGATCAAACTAATGACCTTGGGGATAAAACACACAAACCTAGGCGTCCACTTAGAGGACTTGACGCCTAGAACACACACACACTTTTCTGGTGTTTACATCTTTGACACACAGAAAACTATATCTAGGGATCTCTTTATATAGTAGAGTCCATCTAGATTTACTAGGGAAAACATAATTGTATAAGGAAACTAAATCTTTTAATTATTTAATAAACTTCATCTTTATCTTCAAGAATCATATCTTTTGGAATCTTTTATTTTTTGTAGAATATCCCCCACCAGCTTGTAAAATTCCATAATTGTCATTTAAGTACCTTTTGTTTCCTTTTCATTCATTGTTTTGTCTTATCAGCTCAAAATATATTTCCCAACACTTTGTTTATGCTTCATATAGATCTGTTTGGTCCAACATTTGTGAGTAGTTTAATGCATAAGAAGTATTGCTTAGTAGTCACTGATGATTATAGCAGGTTTACATGGGTTTTCTTTTTGACAACTAAGGATGAAACCAGTGAGATTCTAAAAAACTTTATCAAAGAAATAGAAAACCTAGTGGATAAGAAAGTGAAAATAATCAGGAGTGATAATGGAACAGAGTTTAAGAATAAAGTTATAGATGATTTTTGCAAAGAAAAAGGTATTAAGAGGGAATATAGTGTAGCCAGGACTCCTCAGCAAAATGGTATGGCTGAGAGGAGGAATAAGACACTAATTGAGGCTGCTAGAACAATGTTAGCTGACTCTAAGTTACCTACCACATTTTAGGCTAAAGCAGTTAGTACTGCTTGTTATGTACAGAATAGGGTCATAGTAGTCAAGCCTCATAACAAGACACCTTATGAGCTTTTTAGAGGTTTTAAACCAACTCTGAGCTTCATGAGACCATTTGGATGTCATGTTACCATTCTTAATACTTTAGACAGTTTAGGCGAGTTTGATGGCAAAAGTGATGAAGGTTTCTTTGTTGGATATTCCTTGAGTAGTAAAGCTTTTAGGGTATACAACACTAGAACCAGGAGGGTAGAAGAAAACTTGCATATTAGGTTTTTAGAGAATAAGCCTATGATAGAAGGGAATGGTCCAAAGTGGCTGTTTGATATTGATTCTCTAACCCAATCTATGAATTATGTACCAGTTGCTGCAAGTACAATCATTAATGAATCTGTATGTACATAAAGAGAACTTAATGCAGGTACATCAGAAGAAATCAGTCAAGATTGCATTGTGATGCCAATTTGGAAAGATGCTTCATACTTTGATTCACCTTCCAAAGATGTTGATAATGGTGAACCAAAATCTGCTGCTGATGATCAAAAGCAGATTGAAGATGGTCTAGATAATGAGAATGATGAAAAAGACAAGTATGAAGATGATAGCAGTCCTAAAGAAGTTAATACTGCTAGACAACAT
This sequence comes from Tanacetum coccineum, assembly GCA_026074375.1. NCBI lineage: Eukaryota > Viridiplantae > Streptophyta > Magnoliopsida > Asterales > Asteraceae > Tanacetum > Tanacetum coccineum. The sequence continues at coordinate 29,137 of BQNB010062093.1, forward strand.
GTTAATACTGCCAGTCCTGAAGTTAATACTGGTCATTTTAAACTTAATACTGTTGGTCCATCAGTTAATACTGCTAGTTCATATGATCAAGAAAGCCCTAAAGACATGTTCAGTATAGGAGCTAGTCATACACTTGAAGCCACATATGTTGAGTTCTTCAGTGATGAAGATGAACCGGAAGTTGATTTGGGTAACATCACAAATTCCTATAAAGTTCCAACCACTCCCAATACAAGAATTCATAAAGATCACCCAATTGAAAATGTGATTGGTGATGTGAAGTCATCCGTTCAGACAAGAAGAATGACAAAACCTGCTTCTGAATAAGGGCTTTTCAGTGCTGTATATGAACAAAAAACACATGATACCCTGAATACTTGTTTATATGCTTGTTTCCTATCACAGATTGAACCCACAAGCATTGCTAAAGCTCTATCTGATTCATCTTGGGTGGAAGCAATGCAGGAAGAACTTCTGCAATTCAAACTCCAACAGGTTTGGATACTTGTGGATTTGCCTATTGGAAAGAGGGCCATTAGAACAAAATAGGTCTTCAGAAACAAGAAAGATGAAAAAGAGATTGTGATTAGGAATAAATCAAGGTTGGTTGCACAAGGTCATAGACAAGAAGAAGGTATAGACTATGAAGAAGTTTTTTCTCCTGTGGCAAGAATTGAGGCAATAAGATTGTTTTTGGCCTATGCTTCTTTTATGGGTTTTCTGGTATATTAAATGGATGTGAAGAGTGCATTCTTATATGGAACTATTAAGGAAGTAGTTTAGTTACTAACCACCAGGATTCTAAAGATCTTGAACCCCCCCCCCCCCCCCCCCCCCACCCCCCCACCACCCCCACCCCCCCCCCCCCCCCCCTTCCCCCCCCCCAATCTAGACAAAGTTTACAAGGTGGTCAAAGCACTTTATGGATTGCATCAAGCACCAAGAGCATGGTTTGAAACCTTGGCTAACTATTTGTTGGGCAATGGATTTAAAAGAGGGAAGATAGATCAGACATTTTTTATCAAGAAGCAAAAAGGAGATATTTTGCTTGTACATGTTTATGTTGATGACATTATCTTTGGCTCTACAAAAACGGAACTGTTTAATGTATTTGAGGAAGATTATGAAGGATTTGTTTTAATAAGTTTATGGGAGAACTTAATTTCTTTCTAGGATTACAAGTACAACAAAAGGAAGGATGGAACTATTATCAGTCTGGAAAATATGTAGCTGAGATTTTGAAAAATTTAAAACTACACAGATGTGAAAGTTGCTTTACTCCAGTTGATTTGGAAAGCCTTTGGTAAAGATGGAGATGCTGATGATGTTGATGTACATCTCTATAGATCTATGATTGGGTCTTTGATGTATCTTACAACATCTAGGCCAGATATTATGTTTGCAGTATGTGCATGTGCCAGATTTCAAGTTACACCAAAGACATCACATCTCTTAGAAGTCAAGAGAATTTTTAGATATTTGAAAGGCAAACCAACCTTAGGCCTTTGGTATTCTAGGGATTTCTCCATATGAAACTAGTTGCTGATATTGATTCGTGACTATGCTGAGCCACTCAAGTAGGAAGTCAACAACTGGAGGTTGTTAGTTTTTGGGAAACAGGTTGATATCTTGGCAGTTGCAAGAAGCAAACTGTAGTGGCCACCTTACTACTGAATTGAATATGTGGCTGATTCGTGTTGCTATGGACAAAGTTCTCTGGATTCAGAATCAATTGCCGGATTATGGTAAAATTTCATGGAATCTTTCAATTAATATTGATCAGATAACAGTACTTTTTGGCATTATTGAAAATAATGTTACAACATTCTAAAACACAAACCTATAGAGATTAGAACGTCTTTTATAAGAGATTGCAATTATATATAAGTTAATTCAAATGGTTAAAATTCATTATGTCATAATGTTGCAGATATTCTTAAAAGGTTTTTGATGCAGGGAAAGGTTTCAGTACTTGGTCTCAAGTATTGGAATGCTTAATCCTTAATGTTTAAATCTCTTTATGTCTTTGTAAAGTTTTGTAAGGATTAGTATTGTTAGTTGTATCCATTAGTACTGCTAAGTATAATTAGTACTGCTAGTTATACTTAAGACTGCTTGTTAACATTGTTAGGACATAATTAACACATGTCAAAGAAAATACTTTGGTTGTGTATTCTTGGTTGTTGACATTAACACTTGCTGGTAAAAGCTATTAAATACATAATGTTGATATGCTTCACCTATTGAGGTATTGTTTGAGGGGAGGGGGGGGCTACTTATGTCTATATGAGTCAAAGCATAGATGTAATGGTCATGTAATTTCAAAAGTGGTTTAAAAAGCATATCTAAACATCTAGCATGTAAAAGAGGTCGGGACACCCAAGATACCTCAGTCTAGTGGTCCATCTGTTAAGGTTGGTGATAGGCGGTCCATAAGGAGTTGGCGTGACAGAAATAGAATAGGGTTGCAACTTACTAATTCTAGCTTAGAAGCAGAGCGACAGTGTAACATCAAATAAGACCCAAAATCTATGGAACACTTTAATGGATCAAGTCCTTAGGGAATTGGTTCAGGTAGTGGTCCCAGGTGCCAAGATACCATATTGGGGGGTGTAGATGCTTAAACTAGGTTTGAGACTACATCTAAATAGTCCAATGATCCACCTCTCTCAAGAGGTTACACACTTGAAAGTGGGGAGGACAGTCTGAAACTATTAGAATTGATGGCAAATTGTACAAAATTGTTTGAATTGGTGAGAAAAAGAATAAAGAGATTAAGTGAGCTGAAAAACATAAAGAGAGTTGTGTGATAAAAACAGAAAGAGTGAATTGGTGAGCAAAAAGAATTGAGAGATCGTGTGTGAGCATAAAAATAGAAAGAGAGATTGTGAGAGTCAATATTTGGTGATGGTACTAGTATCTCAATGTTAGTACTGCTGGGCATTACTTAGTACTGCTGAGCATTACTTAGTACTGATAGTCATATTTTAGTACTGCTAGGCTTAGAGTTAGTACTGCTATGCTAATATTAGTACTGTTGGGTGACCATTAGTACTGTTTAAGCCATAACAGAATTTCCTTCTCTAAATATAGCCGTTGTGAAATTTCCGCCAACAACTTCGTTATAGGTTTGACTAATTAGAGAATTCATGATCTTTCTATATAAACATAAGATTTCTTCAAGATAAGTACAAATCTTTTTCAGTCTGTGCAATTTAAAACCTTAACAACTCTCTCATATCTCAATTACCTCTACCAAACACGTATACTCTCTCCCACGATCATATCCCAGAACCTTAATTAACTTTATCTTCATCTAATGGAAAATTTAGAATTTTGTGATAAGCACAACATGGTTGCATACTTAGAGAAGTCAGAAGGAAGTGAGGGGTTTCATGAAATCATTGATTTTCTCTCTGCAAGTCACATTTACTATGCCCTCACTACAAGTCCAACCATTTATACTTCTCTTATTGAACAATTTTGGCAAACTGCTGCTTTATGCATAATTGATGATAGAGTATTGGGTATTACAACAACCATTGATAGAAAGGTCAAGATAACAGTTTCAGAGGGATCCATTAGAAGGCATCTCAAGCTTGAAGATTCTGAAGGCATTCCTTCTCTCCATACTGCAGAAATCTTTAAGCAATTAGCTCTTATGGGGTATGTAACTACTTCTGATAGCCTTACTTTTCAAAAGGGACACTTTTTCCCACAGTGGAAGTTCTTCATTCATACCATACTCCACTGCTTAAGTCCTAAGAAGACTGCTTGGGAGCAGTTTAGTAGCAACATAGCTACTGCTATCATATGCCTGGCAACAAACATGACTTTTAACTTTTCAAAATTTATTTTTAATGCCATGGTAAAGAATTTGGATAGCACACACAAGTTTTTGATGTATCATTGATTCATACAAATCTTTTTAAACAAACACCAAAGACTTCTTTTCCCCCATACAAGAACCTATCCTACTCCTTCCCTTACACTCAAACTGTTTAGCAACATGAAAAGAGTCTCCAGGGGATATTCTGGGGTGATTACTCCATTGTTTGACACAATGCTAGTTCAGCCTCAGGGTGTAGCACCATCTATCCAAACCACTCCTAAGACATCCCTTCCAAAATAACATCTTCACCATCCTTATCATCCCATCACACATCAATCAGTGCCCCATCCACCTCATAACCACCCATCACATCTATTGAGGAGCCTGCTCCAATGCCCCATGAATCATCTCTCCATGATGTTCACTCACTTGGAAGTGATGAGGGTAGTATGCAACAACTTAAATTGATGGATTTGGTTACTAAGTTGACAGACAGAATTGAAGTTTTGGAGAAGGACTTGCAGCAAACAAAGAAGACTTATAGTACTGCTCTTACAAGACTCATCTTAAGAGTGAAAAAGTTAGAGAAAACTGTCAAGACAGGCAAAGCTAGGAGAAGGGCTAGGATTGTTATTTCTGAGGATGAAGATGCTGCAGAGGATTCTTTTATACATGGGAGGAAGATCTCTGATATTGATACAGATCCTACAATCTCATTGGTACAACCTCAGCAAGGTATGGAATATGATTTTGATGTTAGTACTGCTGAAGGATTTACCACTGCCAGTATACCAGTTACCACTGCTAGTGCATCCATTAGTACTGTTAGCCCTCCAAGAGTTTCTACTGCTGAAGACATTAGTGGTGCTGAAACACTAGTCTATATTAGGAGGAGTGCATCAAAAGCATAGGATAAAAGAAAAGCCATTATGCAAGAATCTGAGCCACCAAAGAAAATCAAGAAAAGGGTTCAAGTTCAAATGAGCATTGATGAAGAATTAGCTAAGAAGGTGTTTGAGGAAGAACAAGCTAGATTCAATGCTGAACAAGAAGCTAGATTTAAGGCAGAACAAGAACAAGAAAGGATTGACTTTGAAACAGCTTTAGAATTGCAAAAGAAGTTGGATGAAAGAGAAGAAGTTCCAGCTAAAGAAGCTCATGATATTGATTGGAGTGATCCTTCTGTGTTAAGATACCATGCTCTTCAGAATAGACCTTTCTCTGTAGCTGAAGTCAGGAAGAACATGTGTATGTATTTGAAGAATCAGGAAGGATACAAGATGAGTCACTTCAAGGGAATGAGTTATGAAGAAATAAGACCTATATTTGAAAGAGTATAGGACCAAATTCAATCCTTTGTACCCATGGATTCTAAAAAGGAAAAAGGTAGTGAAAAGAAAACTGGAGGAAGAAGAAAGAAATCACTTGCTAGGAAAAGAGCAAAAGAAACTCTTAGTGAAGAAAGTGCTAAGAAACAGAAGTTAGAAGATGATGCTGAGAAAGAAGAACTTCAAGTTTACTTGAACATTGTTCCAGAAGAAGAAAGTCTTGATGTTGAATCATTAGTAACAAAGTATCCAATAGTTGACTATGGGATACAGATTTTAGCAAATGATCAATACTATTATCAAGTCAAAAGAGCAGATGGAAGTGTTAAACAATATAAGATATTTAGTGCAATGCTTTATGATTTTGATAGGCAAGATGTGCTGGAATTGTACATATTGGTTTAGGACAGATTTCAGATAGCAAGTCCAGAAGGTTATGACTTATTGCTTTGAGGTGATCTGAAGACATTGATTGAACCAAATGAAGAAGATGAAATATGGAGAAATCAACAAGACTGGAATCTAATAAACTGGAAGTTACATAATTTTGTTGGAGTTTATGTGCTTTTAATGGATACTGGTTTAGTGATTCACATGATGGTTGAAAAGAAGTATCCTCTGTCAAAAATGTTAAGTAGAAGGCTTGAAGTAGATCATCAAAGTGAAATGGGTTATGAGCTCATCAGGTTTGTCAAGTCACAAGTACTGCAGTAGAAGAGTGTTTGGAAGCATCCTCAGCAGACCAGACTAGAAGATTTGATTCAGAAGAAACTTGAGATTTGAAGGCAAATCACAAGTTTAGAGGAGGATTGTTGGGAATAAATCTTCAACTTCTAGTTCAAGAACTTAGTACTGCTCAGCATATAACTACCAGTACTAACTGGTTAGTACTGCCAGAAGAAAGTTAGTACTGCCAGCACTAACTTAATACTGCTAGAAGACTTAGTACTGTCAGAGAAGATTAATACTGCTAAAGTAAGTCAGAGATGTCAGAAGATAAGGATTGCCAAAAGATAAGGATTACTTGGAGATGAAGATTAGAAGATAATTATAGAATAGATTGTATCAGAATATTCTATAAGTTTATGCTTATCTTTAGTATATGTTGTAAGCCGACTAGGACTCATTAGTCTATAAAAGGAGGCTCTAGGGCATTAGTTGATACTCACAAGTTTTCATGAGATTGTCAAGTCTCGATTTTGAAAAGCTTACAAGGTTGTAAACGTAGTTACTAGTGAAGAGTACTCGTATTATTAATCTAATAATATTGGAGCGTTTGGTTATATTCATTGTTCATTCTACTGCATCACAGTTTACTATTTTATTCATAATACTTCTAGATATTAAGGTGTAGATTCCGCATACACTTTAGTATACATACAAAGTTTCTACAACAAGTTATTTTGGATTTATCCAAGGTAATTTAATCTTAGACAAGCTAAGGAATCGATCAAGGATTGGGATCAACAACACCCCCAAATTCACAACGTATCAGAATACCACTTGGGGTGCTACTTTATAGCATAAAGTACTTGCTACAGGAAATGACTCTAAGTGAGACGTTTTGAAAAGTCAACCATTCTATAATTTTTATAAAATATCAGAGTTACAACATGTCCCATTTATAATGTATTAGAAAACATTGTCAAAACGTTTATTGAATGGTACTGAAAATATAAAGCCTTCAAAAATTTATATCCGCGCGACTCGAATGCTCCCAATGCTCAGCTAGCAAAATAATAACCTGAGAAACTATATGCAAAACGTTAACAATAATGTTGGTGAATTCATATGTTTAAGTAAAAGCAGTATTGAAATAATTTAAGAAATATTTCAGTAAGAAAAGAAGCACGTTACAACATTTAAAAGTATTAGTTCTGAAATTTAAGTAGTGATTCAATAAATCAAGTAATGTTCA
>BQNB010062094.1:0-36213 GCA_026074375.1 Tanacetum coccineum
GGTCCTTTAGAAGGCTACAACATCGGCCACGCCTCCGACACGATGTAGCAAACATATTTCGACCTTGGATTATTATATATATATACAAAACCGGTGCCTTTTATCTCGAAGCCACATCGATAGCGAGTCGACAAGATGTTATTCTACTTATTATGACACCGGCCCCTACCTTATATGAAAACTCCAACATCGGCCACGCCTCCGACACGATGAAGTAATCTGGCAGAGATACTTATTTATTATTATTGCATTTTTTTTATTTTTATTTTTATTTTTATTTTTATATTATTTTTTTAGCCAAATTAAGTATTCCTGATGTGTACTTATCCTAATCACAAAGGAACTAAAGAAAACTTCTATTAACTAATTATTAACCAAAAAACCATACAACTTTATTTATTAAACATTCATATAAAAGTGAAACAAGCTAATGGGAGAAAAAGCCACAATTAACACTTATGAGCTTGAAAGAAAACCAACTATTCTACGTTTAATGTCATGACTTATAAATAACACTATCATTTCTCGTTCTTCACAAAAGAAATTTGCAAATACTTAGCCTATATAAAATCCAACTCGGCATATTTAAAATCTACTTGAGATTAGCACAAGTCTTCATTTACTAACGATTCAAGTCTAGCATGTTTAAAGTCTACGTGAGACTAGCACAAACTATCATCATTAATTGTTAAGGGATAAAGCTAGAACTCAACACATCCAATCGGGTCAAAAATTACTTCTTATTCTTACCAACGGAAAACCTATATTTTTGTCTTAACATTATTATTATTATTATTATTATTTTTTAAAATTTTGCTATTTTTGTGGGAAAACGGGTATGTGAGAACAAAACAATAAGCAAGCAACATCAAATCGATAGATTCCCTTCCCCAAACTAAAACGAAACATTGTCCTCAATGTTTAAAGTCGGGTCTCTACGTAAATCTAAGCCGTTTATAAAGTATGCAAAGATAAACGTTAATCGATTATGATGAAAGGATATGGATCTCCCCAAACTAACTTCACACAAAGGATGAGAAGCTCGAGTTTGAACGGGATAAATCAACCGGACACGAGAGACTTCAAAGAATTTGTTGGGAGAATCCTGCAAAAATCACAATAAACAAGCAACAAACATCGAGAAATTAGAGAGAGTACAAGCCTCTCTCAACACAACAAATAGAAAATAGAAAGAAAATAGAAAGGATAAGCATGGGGTGAACTCCCACGAAGCGGCTTATTTTTGGTCACCGAGTCGCAAGCTCGACTCGATCCCTGAATTTAGTTGTCCTTAAGGAAAGTCTGGAGGTCCGGGATAACTAACGGTGGTGTATCCCCTCCATAGTAATGCTTCAAACGGTGATAGTTGACTTTGAAATTAGAACCATCGGCATGAGATAACTTGGCAGTGCCATAAGGATAAACTTCGATGATTGTGAAAGGTCCAGACCAACGGGACTTGAGCTTTCCGGAGAAAATCTTTAATCGGGAGTTGAAAAGCAAGACTTGATCACCAACATTGAAGATTCGGTTCTTTATCTTGGAATCATGTAGCTTCTTCATCTTCTCCTTGCAGATTAGCGAATTCTCGTAAGCTTGATCACGAAGTTCGCTAAGTTCATTAAGTTGAAGTTTTCGATGATCGCCCGCAGTCTTGGTCGAATTTACGTGCTTAGAGCTCCAATATGCCTTGTGTTCCAATTCGACTGTCTAATTAAATTTTAAGCTATATTGAAAATGAACAGGAATTTAAAATGAAACTTACTTTCCTCTAGTGGACAAGAGGACCTAATAAAAAGCAGCTACAAGCTCTCCTAGCTTTAAAATAGCTAGGAGTTAGTCTTTCTTACCCTTCCCATACTTGGTCAAACTTCCAAACCAAAAGCTCATTAATCCACAAGATAAGGTAAATTATGTTAAAGCTGATTTAAGGTTTAGATATGGATTATACTGAATTAAATAAGCTCTATTTCAGCTTATAGACTGAAAGAGCTTATTATGAGCTTATTAGCTTATTTAGACAGTTTGGCTATTTTAGAGAGCTTATGAATTAAAAGAGACTAAAAAGATTAAAAGCAAATATTATCTTTGATTAACTAAAAACTCTGATTACATTAGATAAAAGACAATTACAACTGATTAAAAGAAAATTACAATAAAAACTACACTAGGTGAAAAAGCTAGAAAAAAGTAAATATTAACGTCGATGTGTGTGTGGTGAGAGGTCTTTATATAGCAGCTGAAGGAACCTTCTAGGCCAAGCTTGATGCCCACGCTCCTTTTGAATCTTTACCATTCATTTTCTTCAATCATTGGATCATAAGTTTTAGCCGTTGGATCAAATGCACACTCACACGGATTGCCAAGCTGTCATTCTTTGATGTGACAGCTTGTGCTAGTTGTGTGAGAGCATTCAGTGTAAAAATTGAGCTTCACTTGTGCTTTCCCTCTTGTACATGATCTGTTATCCCAAGTAGTTTAATCCATTACACAACTATGATTTATACCAAGATGCTAGAAATAAGAAGAAATCTTAGAGAGAGAAAGTAGAGAGAGAAACAAGAAAGAAAGTTAGATTAGAGAAAAATGGGAAGTTACAAGTGATGGGAAAATGCAACCAACACCCTTCACCAAGTGTGGTGAAGGGATATTTATACCCTAGCCTTCTAGTTGGCTCATGGGCTTTCTTAACGGGCCGGGCTTGGCTAAACTTGGGCTTTCACCCTTAACATGGACAACATTAGATTACAAACCAAGCCCGATGATACCCGACTAGCCTATTACATAACAAGACCTATTTGACTTAATGAGACCGATAACATTCTTGTTTGACTTAATATAATTAAGGCTAACAATCTCCCCCAATGTTGAGGTCTCTTTCTTCAAACTTCTCTGTATCACCGATGACATTGAAGACATGACGTTTAACGTTTATGCTTTGCCTTGTTATGGTCTTGTCTTGTTTGTAATGGCTTTGTTCATTCATGCTTTGTGATCTTGATTTTGAGCCTTTATCTTTTTGACTTTGAGTTCTTGAGATCGTTATCTTGCATCATTCTCTTGACTTGAATCATTTGATTTGACTTCCTTGCATCAAACTTGTGCTCTTGACCAACATGCTCATACTTGTTACATTCTTGTTTGACATTTATGATTATAAGTCTAACAATCTCCCCAAATAGACAAAATGAGATTCTTGATTTGACTTTGAAGATATTTGAGGAAGTTTAGAATCAACAATCTTTATGCTGAATGATTGATTTTAAAAGCTTGAGTATGAGCATGTGGTTTATGAATCCGACTTCACTGGAATGAGGCTGCAACACCGTCGTCTAAACATGAAATAAGACAATTAGCAATAAAATATGAATATGGCTTTGTCATTCATCTTGAGTTCAGTTGCACTAACCTCTAGTTTCCAGTTTTATAGTATAAATACTATACCTGTGATCAGGTAGATTCAAAGAATCTCCTTGACAGGGTTTCCAGCTCAAAGTGTAGGATCTTCTAACACATATGTATTAGATTCACCATGCTTGCTTGTTCTCATTACCGGAACGTCTCAAAGCAGACAACACGGTAAGAGTGAATCAGATAGTTATTATCTTTCTGATTAAGTCGTCAATTCATTTACTGGACCAAAATTGATATCCAGTTATCATAAGCTTGATTCATATAGAATCTTGCAAGTCACCTACCAAGAGCTTGTTTGATGTTGGCTCAAGCAGGATTTCCATCTTCACTGTGAATACTTAAGTATCACTCGGATGTTCTGGCAAGATCTCAAGGATAATGCGTAGGACTCTTTGTTACAACTTGTGAACTTTATGGTGTTCAACAAGTGTATTTTGACATTGTGTCCTAATGAGATTTATACTTTGATCTCTTCTTGGCTCTAGACTCGATTTGTGCACTTTTGGTTTTAGTGTTTGATTGTTGATGAGTTTGACCGGGTCAACTCGGTATATACCGAGTTGACTCGGTTTGCGTTGTGGTTTAGCAAAACGCAACACCCTCGAGGCAAAACGCAACCTGTGGGAGGGCAAAACGCAAGCTTTAAAAAAATTTGGCAGCATAGCGTTTTGTTTTTCTATATAAATGGGTCTTCAATCTTGGCAAAACGCAACGTCAAAACGCAAGAGTATTGAACCAAAACGCAACCAAATCTGTCAAAACGCAACGGCAAATCTCAAACCACCAAAACGCAATCTTTCGAGGCAAAACGCAACCTGCACATTTGTACTTTTTCTACTTTTATCTTTTACTTAAAAAACAGATCTGGTTTGGCCAAAACGCAACCAAGAACAACACATACAACCAGATCTATCTCTTGACTTTAAAGCACCAGGAAAAGTTATAAACAACAACAACCATTTTCATGACATTTTCTCAAGAAAAAAATGATGAACAGTAACACTATTCATGAACAGTACGTGAATAGTGTGTGAATAGTAACCATGAACAGTGCGTGAACAGTACCCGGAACATTGGTTAGCTCTGATGGCAATTGTTATTTTCAAATACTCCCCCTACACATGTGCTCCGAGATTCGAAATTATTTAGCACATAAAGGAAAGAGTTGCACTTAGAGTCTTAAAGAACACATTCGTCTATAGCATATTTTAATCATATTTTCTCCCCTTATTTTAAATAATAAAACACTTAGTATTTGAAATACCAATTGATTAAAATTTGACATGAAAAATTCCATGGGGAGAAAAATTATACCACAATATAGCATGAATTCAGATTTCGATAACTACCCTTCAACAGTATATGTGGGATACCAATATTTATTAAAACTTGACATTAGAATGGAAAATTGATATGACACCACAAAATATTGAAGACGGAGTGGGATGCCTTAGTGAACAGTGTATATTAATAATTGACATTATAAGTTTCCATATTTTAATTTCACAGAATGTGTTTGGATACATAAAATTGACATTTATGAGATGTATCTGACACTTTAAAAGCCTTTGTTTTAAAAAGCTCCCCCTCAGAAATTGATTCACATAAAATGACATTCTACGAACTACAATTCTTTGAAAATTATTCGAGGAAGGGAGTGTTGAACACACAATTTTAACAAATACCACTTTTTATGAAAAAATACCACAAATTATATTGTAGACAATTTTGACATTGAAAGTTCTTTTTGAAAAATTATGTTCAACGATTTTAAAAACATGATAGAAGACTTCTCTTCTATTTTAGAGTAAGCGCACTGAAGCGTACACTTCCCTATTACATTCGGGACCGAGTAACCCTTAACTTATTTGACAACCGTTTACATTAATTGATTATTTCTAGTCTACGCAATTAAACTTAAAAGTAATTATTAAAAGTAAACGCGTATCGGACTAAAATAAATAGTGACGGATAATAAATGTCGTACAATGACATGAAAATGAGAAATGTTACAAAGATTCTTTTTGGTATTTTTGAAATTTTTTCTGATTTTATATTTTGTTTTTCTAGGTTTTATATTTTTCTATTTTCTTTTTCAAAATTTTTTATAAATCAAAAATAAAGAGAGAATAAAAATATTTACAAATTGATGTTTGATGGATCAAGCAGATTCAATTGCCAGAACCTCCAGTTCATCTGGAGTCAAACATCTCATACCGAGTCGTCTGACAAGATACTTAAACCTATCTTCCGATAAAGCTTTAGTAAACAAGTCAGCTAACTGGTATTCAGTTCCGACAAAGAATAATTCAACAATACCCTTTTCAACCTGTTCCTTTATGAAGTGATATCTGACATCGATGTGCTTGGTACGGGAATGCTGGACTGGATTGCACGAGATGGCTATGGCTGCCTTTGAGTCACAATACATAGGTATTTTATCAAAGTGGAAGCCATAATCTGTGAGCTGAGTTCTCAACCATAGAACTTTGTTCGCAGCACGCAGATAAAGACACATACTCGGCTTCTGCTGAAGACATTGAAGTGCAGTCCTGTTTTTAGATGACTAGCTGACTAACTTATCACCACCTAGAAATTGTATGCCACCAGATGTGCTCTTACGTGAATCGAGACAGCCCGCGTGATCCGAATCTGAAAAAGCGGTTAGTTTGAAACCAGTGTCCTTCGGATACCAGAGACCTATATTAATGGAGTCTTTAAGGTACCGAAAGATCCATTTTACCGCAGTGAGATGTTTCTCAGTTGGTTTCGCTTGATAGCGAGCACAATAAGATGTTGCATGTACAATATCTGGTCTACTTGCTGTTAGGTAGACGAGTGCTCTGACCATACTACGTATAACAACCCAAGAATTTTCATCAAATGCAAAACCTATTTTACTATTATCACAATTGTACAGGGAAATTTTTCGCTTTATTACATTACTTATATATCTCAGTATGTCATAACTAAAGTAGACAAGCTCACGCAACCTATCTATGGCAATCCTGTCTTCATATATGTCAAGCAAACATCATAATATGTCAAGTCAATATCAACATATCCTTATTACAAAGTACATTATTCCTATAATGTACCATTCGCAACGTTATATCAAAACGGGCTTTAAACCGTTATCGTATATCTCTAAACCCTAATTCCATGAATGACTAATATCTAAAGTGAATGCACAAGCCACTAAAGCATATGTACAAGCAATATAACATCTCATTTGAATTATAAAATCTCTTCAAGTCAAAGTACAAGTCCTTAAAAGCTCAAGATACAAGTCATTAAGCATGATCTCTAAAATAGCCGTTTTACCTCCATTTTCATTCTAATTTCTTCACCATCACTTGTGTACAAGCTACTACACTCATTATACAATGTATAAACCCTAAATATTCTATTCATAAACTTTCATACATCTTTATGCACTCAAAACCCTAATTCAAAACCCTAAACCCTAAAACCGAGCTAGTTTCTAAACCATGACCTGTTTCTTGGCTTTTATCCATTGTAAACCCAAACCAACACTCAAATAAGTTGTAATAACTTATTTTACAATCATATCAATCCTATTCAATCATTATTTCATCATTACTTCATCATTTTACTTCACTTGTACGTAAAACATATCCTAGAAACCCTAAATGTACCTAATTGGTTCATTTAACCCGTTTACTTGTTTTAAACCATTCTAATCCCAAATAACCAACCAAGGGCCATTGTAAACTCATAAAATAAGTTTACAAATCATCATCTATCATTTACTTGGCAATGTGCAAGAAATCAAAGCTTAGAAAACCTTAACGAATCCAGAAAACCCTAATTATGCCCTAATTGTAACTTTGACCCGTTTTCTCAATTTCAACCCATTTTAACTTAAACCAACGACCAAACTTCATTAATAATACTTTATATAAGCCCTAGGATTTGTATTCCATCATTCCTAATCAAGAGTATGCAAAATATAAGCCAAGAAAGTCAAGAAAACCCTAAACGAGCCCTAGTTGAACCCGTACTCCCATTTCTTCAATTCTAATCCGTTTTAACCCAAACGAATTGCTAATCTTTGCTAATTACTTTAATCCCAGACCTTAACAACCTATTTCATCATTCCTTAATCATTTATAACACAATGTATCTTGTTAAAACATTTGAAGAACCTGTCGAACCCAAAATAACCAATGTGAACCTCTTCTAGAAGTCTTATAGTAGCTTACTAAGCAACTTTGACTTATCCAAAGTCAAGAATGAAAGCACATGGCCTTCCTTTTGGCCAACTTCAGCCGCGACATCACATAGGGTAAACACCTCATCCAAGCTAGTTTCTAGCCTATCCAACACATCCTCTAGCCTCTATTAGTCACCCTCTAGACCTCCCATGTATCCTAATCAGATTATAAGCTTTGCTTACTCACCACTCTTGAAAATGGGTATAAATAGGAACCTAAACTCTTCATTTTTCTTCACTGAGTAGAATACCCAACAAAAATACATGCATCACCTTTTTCCTTCATTTTATCAAGATTTTCACCATCTCTGACGATGTAGCAAAGAGAACCAAAGATGTGAAAGAACTTGACTGACGGTTTCCAGGCATTGATGATATGGTAAGGTGTTTTCTCATGTCGAGGAATTACAAGTGAACGGTTTTGAGTAAACCTGTTGTTGAAAATTGCTTCAGCCCAGAAGAACAAAGGAACTTTAGCGGCGCTTAGCATTGTTCGAGCAGCCTCAACAAGAGTACGGTTCCGTCTTTCGACAACGCCGTTTTGTTCAGGTGTTCGAGCAGTTGACGTTTCGTGTCTTATTCCCTCTTTTGCAAAGTATGCATGAAGAGTTTTATTAAGAAATTCCGTTTGCTCTTTGTCACGTTTGAAACCAATTGTAACGTGAGCTGAAGTCCTCTTTGTCAAGTGTGAGGAATTCAATAAAACTCCCGTGTTTCAATCTTGGACCTCAGAAGTAAGTCAAGGTATATCGGGAGTAGTCATCAATAATTACGAGAACATACTTATTCCATTAATGCTTTCTTACCCGCATTGGCACATAAGTTCCATGTGTATAAGTTGTAACCGTCTTTTTGAGCCGGGTTAGTCTTAGTGTGAAAAGACTTTCTTTTTCTTTCCCCAGCTCACAAGAAGAACACATATGATCTTTGGACGAATTTCAGCTTTGGAAGGCCATTCACAATATTATTCTTTGAAAGCAAGTTGATGGTGTCGGAGTTTAAACTTGAATAGCACGACGTTGCCTATAACCCTTGCTTGAGACGATGTTTGCTATAGCCATTAGGCAAATTGCATTGGGAGTTGTTATGTCTTGCTGAGTAATGGAATACAGTATGTGCCATGGAGAAAACCCTATAGAGATCATGTCCCTTCAAATCACGGATATAACATGTAGTAGACTTTCCAAAAAGAACCCCCCACCAACTTCCAAATCCGCCATCACAGAATGGACAACTGAGAATAAATTGTGATTAAGCCCTTCGACGTAATAAACCCATTATATAATAATAGTTCCTTGAACCAGATCTCTATAGCCAAGAATTGGTGCAATTTGATAATTTCCAAACTTCACCGTTCCAGAAATTTCTCCACAAAACTAGTTAGAAGTTTGAGATTTCCAGTCATGTGCTTTGAGCACCCAGAGTCGACGATGAATAGACTGATCTCTACGAGCTTGGCAAAAGAAATTAGAAGAAAATGGTGTATTGGACACGTGGAACACAGGAGTTTATGTTCCAAAATATTAGCAGGTTCTAGATGCATTTCCTAGAGGTCATACTAATGTTTGGTTTTCATTTCTTTTTGAGACTTAGGTTTCCAATTATATAGTGGTGGAAGTCTATACTTTGGATACCACCAACTGTATGTCTTACATTACTTGCACATATAAAGCTTTTAGTATGTTTCTAGATTTTTCCTTGACAGTGGAGTCTGTTGCAATGTTTTCTTACTGGATGTTGCAACAGATTGGTTCACATTCTGCTTGGGTTCTCTAGTACTAATAGGCATAGCCATTGGTTGTCTAGTCCTAGAATTCACGCCATTTATATAATGTAGAACACACAAATCATGGATTGTAATTTCAGTACACACTTTTCACAGTAAACGACAAAGTTAACATTCAAGGTCTTAGCCATTCAACTGTCTTTACACGCAGTTACAGGGGGGACGTTTTATTATTTGAAAACTTAAACTTCCTACGGTGGTCTTCTACTTCTTGCTTCTTCCCTTGACTATTGTTAGACATGACTCTATCTTCCAGATGATTGCTCTTAAGTTGTGGTCTATTAGCACTAGTATTAGGAATTACTCCTATAGAGAAAGACACACGTTTGTTAGGTTTCCTAACTGAGGTGTTCTAGTTTGATTAGGCTTTGTGTGCACTTGATACATTCCTGGTGCAATCACATTTGTGTTCTTGACAATTGGCAACACATTCTGAGGCAAAATCTGTGTAGTGACTGGTTTTGAAAAAATCATGGGACACATTTTGATTTGTGGTTAACTGGACTTTGACTTTGAGAAATCTTCTTTGCCTAGAGAGAGAATCTAAAAAATAGCTGGTTTACCTAAAAATGGTCTGTCTTTGACATTTAAAAACATTTGGTTGTCGAATAACCGGTGATGTTTCAAACTTAGTTTCCACAAATTTTCCTTTCATCTTTTCTATGAGTTTCTTTAACTCACTTATTGCAATGCCTTTATCTTGTATTGAGCTCAAGTCTTGAATTTCAAAAATTTGTTCACGTTTCTTTCAGAAATACGGTTTGCTAGATTTTCTTGGTAAAGATTTTGTCTATTTTTTATCTTTTCTGTACACGATTGTAAATCAAGTTCAAGATTAATCGCATTTTTCTGAACGTGCTTCAAAATTCTTTGGACCTTGTTCTACTTATTGAAAAGTCTTTTCAAGATGTTTACATTTTTCCTAGGTTTCTACGTAATCACATTGCAAAGTAGTAAATTCATACAGATTAGTGTACACACCAAGTATTGCATTCATGTGATTAGCATAGTAATATTCCCTTGAAAGTCGGTTGATTTTATTCAAAAACTATGTTTTTTGAGTTTTCTAGTTGAGATTGAGAGTGTCTACTTCATGTTCAGAGAATTAAAGTATCTCAAATCTGCAAAACCATTTCCTGTTTTTTCATATCACAAGTGAAAATTTTCTTAAGTCCGCCATTGTCGTATGCTGATTTTAGGGGTCAAAAAATTTCCTTCTATTGTGTTTTGAATGAAAGGATCGATGTTACCAAAATATGTTCTTTTGGCGATTGTTTGTTTTGCAACGTTTCACTCCGTCAAAAAAATCGTGCAATGTCAAAACACTCTTTTTACAGCTTGATAATGTTCTTTCGAGCTTTTAAACTTTTGATTCCCAAGAATCGGATTTATCCATTCGTTTTTTCTAACAAAGTTGTTTGTTTTCGAAAAGACGCTTTGGAAAATTCCTTATTAAAAGATGTATGACTCATCTTTGGCCGTTTTTTGGAAAATAGTGTTGTCAGCCCCGGACTTTTCTCGTTGTGGGATTGAACAAAATCATAAAGATTATTCAACTGGTCATAATCAAACGGTCTGATTAAATCGCTTAATTTTGATCGACGTTCTTTTTCAAGAACGAATCATTTCATCAGAATCATGTGGCTAACTTTACGCTAGATTATCATTATAGCAACCTATATCATACAGACGAGGATTCGCTCTTTGAGCTTTCTTGAGGAAACTCAGGTTTTGCAAAACTTGTTTTACAATTACGATTAAGCATATTCATTGTTTGAACAGATTGGCCGGTTTTATATACAATATCATTCAAAACCTTGACTTTGTTTTCTAAAAGTAATGTCTTATTTAAGTTCCTTGTCTTCACGAGTTTGTAAAGCTTAATTCTGGCCTCTTTTGCTTGTGACATTATGGACGATGGTATCTTGATGTGCACAAAGCTCCTTTTTTATATCCGAAATTGTTTGATTTAAATCATTTATTTGTTGAGTCATATGCTTAGGTGATTTGTTGAATTTTTCAAAATCGATTTTGTATGACATTAAATCCCCTTTAGCTTTTGCACAATCAATTTCCACCTTTGACGCATAATTCACATCCTTATACTTATCAAGTTCCGCTTGGAACTTTTTAAGGTCTTTAAACATCAACTGATTAGTCTTGGACAGTTCATTGTTTGCTTCTTTGAAATGGTTATTTGATGATTCTAAACTTTTATTTTTAGTTTTGAAATCTCAATTTCACCTTTCAATTTAATCAACTAAAGCTTGTTGATGATTCCTAAAATTTATTTCGGTTTTTTTTGCTTTCACAAATTTCACATTTTAGTTTCTGAATTAAAGAAAGCAGCATATCACTTCTTGATCAGACATCAGTTTCATCCTGAGCTCTATCATAACATATATCCAATGAATCAATAGTGATATTGGTGTCACCTTGTTCCGTCAGATATATGTCATTACTAGATTCAGGTTGCTCAGGATGTTCATTTTCCATGGCAAAAACACATTATAGTTGTCATTATTGTTTTGTACCTTATGCATTGGCTCATCATTAAAGATTGGTCCAGTAATTGTAACTGGATCTGGAGTAACCTCTTGAAGTTTGTGCCATGTACATATAATGTGCTTCCAATTCCTGATCATCGACTCATACATAGTATCATCCTTTCACAATCAGCTTGTTCTGC
Organism: Tanacetum coccineum; assembly: GCA_026074375.1. Classification (NCBI taxonomy): domain Eukaryota; kingdom Viridiplantae; phylum Streptophyta; class Magnoliopsida; order Asterales; family Asteraceae; genus Tanacetum; species Tanacetum coccineum. The sequence continues at coordinate 12,127 of BQNB010062094.1, forward strand.
ATTCAAACTGAACCCCTAGCTTCCTCATGTTACACAATTAACATCTTTTTCCTTGTGATAAGCTTGCATCCTTTAGTCGTTTTCGGTTTATGGACTTCCCTTGCGTAAATGCCTCTATTCCTTGCAGGTTGTAACACTGAACCCAGACTTTCTGCACTAACGGAGTAGTACCTACATTTTCTCCTAGTTAGCCTCAGCAACATTTGATGCCCTTGATTTCTTACCAGTCTTCTGTGATTCTTGGAGAATTATCTTGATTAGCTCGACTGGTGTTTGATGAAGTTTGAAGGTTGTTGTTGGTAGGTTTGTAGATTTTCTTGAACGAGAGAGAAATTAAAGCCATGAGTTTGTCAAAATCTTCTTTCTTTGACATTTTCATCTTCTAGTAATTGTAGCGGGTCTGGATCATAGTAGGCAGCAGAAGAGGTAACAAATTGGCTTTTCCTATTTGTTTCTTTTTTTTTTTTTTTATGGTAGACTGTTGCGATCTGGTGAGGTAATATTGAGTGTTTTGAGTAGGATGGTTTTGATGATGGTAAACTGGTTGTTGTTGAGCAACAAGTGCAAGTGGATTAGCAATACGTGCTAGTCTTTCAGTTCTTATCTCATTGACTTCATTTTGGTGTTGCTTCAGAATGTCATAAAGCTTGTGATAGGAGACAGTCTTCAGCTCTTGACTCTGCTTAACAAGTGTCACAAACCTTTGCCATTCTGGTTGTAGTTGAAGTAAGAACTGGACATTCACTTGATGATTAGTAACATGACACTGATTTCGGACAAGCTCATTCATCATCTTGTAAAACCGTGAGTAATACGATTCAAGTGATTCACCATCCCGTGATGTGAATTTTCCAAACTCCCATATAGATTGGTTTCAAGATCTTGAACATTGATTGATTCAAACTTGTTTCACCTTTCAAGGGTTTCCACATTTTCACATGCATTCGGACAAGCATCAACCTGTGGAGTAGGATATCGTATCATTTCCCTGTGGAATGATAATGAACGGTCTTCAGCTTCGCATTCTGTTGATCTGTATGTCTTGGAACATTCTTATAGTTCTCCATATACCTCTCTGTAGTTGTTTCAGATTACTTCAGCACAAATTGGAAACTCGTTTTTATCAGCCCATTGATACCGTGTATGGTGGATTTTAGAGGAAAGGAAGAGTTCACTGTTAGGTTTGGTGTCAATGTATCTCTTGATTCTGGATTTCCACTGAACATAATTACCCGGTGTAACCATTGGTGGACGTTCTTTGCTACCGCTTCCATGATAGCATTATGAAGAGCATTTCGATGATTGGGTTTGCTAATTCGGTATTTGAATTGACATTTTGATGTTGTGAATGGATATCGGATCTTAAGTAGGTAAAGTGATTATTGTTGTGGATTAAAATTAATTAACATTCACGGGATTTTACAAATCTTTGATTAAAACCGAGAAAAGAATCGTATCTTTCGCGGGATTTTACAAAATCAAGAAGAAACCGAAAAAAAAATGAATTGATGTTGAAATCGTTGTTGTCGTTGAAGAACTTGAACTTTCGTTAACGATTTGTGAGCTTAAAACGTTGAACGGTGCACGATTTTTGAGCTTGAAATGATTAATGGTGGATTAAAACTCAATTACGGACAAACGGTTTCACCAACGATTCCGTTCGGAGGGCTAACGGGCTGTTTTGAAAGGAGAAGGGCTAACGGTGAGAAACACTTTTAACAAGGAGTGTTAATAAAGAGACAAAGGACGAATTGTGAAATGGTTTTGAACTCCAGGGACTGCATGTGTAACTTTGAGATTTTAATTTAATAATTAAAATTTTTCCCACCTTTTTGTTTCATGTACGATTTAAAATATATATATAAGAAACGTTTTTGATTCGGTTTGACTTATAAGCTCATACGATTATCTCATGATAAGTTAGAAAAGTATTGTAAGCCTTGTAGGACTCCTTGGTGTATAAAAGGAGGTCCTAGGGCATAATGTTAGACATACATCTTTGATATTCATAGCTTCAAGGTTTTGTAAACCCTAACACTATTAAGAGTGTTTGTTTTATATTGAGGCTGAAAGTTTGGTAATCTGTCTTGTACATTGATTTTGTGTTACTATTTTATATAGAATTCTTCTTAGTATCATATATATTCAATCAAAGTTTCTAGCATAGTTGTCTTGGATTTATTCAATACAACTAAGCTTCTTACAAGCTAAGCAAGATCTATTCAGGTGGGATCAATAAGTGGTATCAGAGCTTGTTGAGAAACTTTGAATAAGAAGAAACAATTAACACATACCAGATCTATTTGTTTGTGAAAACATAAAGGCAGGATCTTCACCAATGGTTGCTTCTACAAAACCTCTAATACTCAATCTAGGAGAATTTGAGCTTTGGAAAATGAGGATAGTACAGTACTTCCTAATGACAGATTATGCTCTTTGGGAAGTAATAGTAAATGGATACTCACCTCCACCAAAGAGAACTGTTGATGGTGTTGAGCAAACATATCCTCCTACAACTGAAGAGAAAAAGTTAGCAAGGAAGAATGAGTTAAAGGCAAGAGGTACACTGTTGATGGCTCTTCTAAATGACCATCAACAGAAGATTAATACCTACAAATGTGCCAAGACTCTGATGGAAGCCATAGAGAAAAGGTTTGGAGGTAATAAGGAGTCAAAGAAAACTCAAAAGACACTTCTAAAGCAACAGTATGAGAATTTCAATAGATCAAGCTCAGAAGGACTTGATCAAACCTAAGATAGGCTTCAAAAGCTTATCAGTCAGCTAAAGATTATGGGTGAAACTATTTCTTAAGAAGATATGAATTTAAAGTTTCTAAGAAGTCTCCCATTAGAATGGAAGACTCATACCTTGATCTAGAGGAACAAACATGATTTAGACACTTTAAGCATGGATGACCTATACAACAATCTAAAGATTTATGAAACTGAAGTTAAAGAGTCATCAAGCGCAAACCAAAATTCACAGAATGTGGCTTTTATATCTTCCAATAACCCTGGCAGTTGCAATCAAGCTTATAGTTCTAACTCTGCCACTATTGATAGTATGAGTGATTCCGAGATCTATTCTTTCTTTGCAAACCAATCTATCAGTCCATAATTAAATAATGAGGACTTACAACAGATTGATGCTGATGACTTGGAAGAGATGGATCTAAAGTGGCAAATGGCTATGTTGACCATGAGAGCCAGAAGATTCCTAAATAAGACTAGAAAGAAGATTAATGCCAATGGTTTTGAGACCATAAGGTTTAACAAATCAAAAGGGAAATGCTATAACTATCATAAAAAGGGTCATTTTGCAAGGGAGTGCAGGGCTCTATGGGAGAACAGGAATAGAGAACCTGTAAGGAGGAATGTAACAGTGGAAACAACAGAGACAAAAGCTTTGGTGGCTTAAGATGGACTTGGGTATGACTGGAGTGATCAGGATAAAGAAGGACCTACAAACTTTGCACTTATGGCATATACATCTTCAAGTTTTTCAAGTTCTTCAAGCTTAGATTCTGAGGTATCTACTTGTTCTAAAGCATGTTTAAAATTTTATGAAACTCTCAAAGAACATTATGATAATCTGACAAAAGATTTTAATGAGTCTCAATTAAATGTAGGTGCTTATAAAGCAGGTCTAGAATCTGTAGAGGCTAGACTAGATGTGTAAAAAAGAATGAGGTTGTTTTTGAAGAGGACATAAAGATTTTAAAACTTGATATTAAGTTAAGAGATAATGCAATAACATAGCTTAGAAAAAAAATTTGAAAAAGCTAAAAAAAAGAGATGATTTAAAACTTATCTTAGAAAAGTTTGGAAATTCATCTAAAAATCTAAGCAAAATAAGTAAAGACCATATTCGGCTGTACAAAGCATTTAGTCTTGAGCAGCTTCATACTCTGTTTCAGAATCCCCTGCACTCAATTAATGTCTTCTGTACCTGCAATTTGGTTAGCTCCTTGTTGACCTGCATGATGATTAGCTTGATTCTTTGATCTAACATGACGATAATTCATAGAATCAGTCAAATAATCAAGATCAAAAAGCCAATTTGGTCCTTTCCCTGCAACATTTGGTTTGTTCTCTAAAAAGTTGATGTGCAGGTTTTCTTTAACCCTTTTGGTTTCTAAGTTGGTTCTCTAAAGCCTTGCTTTGTGTGAATACCCAACTAAAAATCCCTTCATAAGATTTTACAGCAAACTTGCCCAGGTGCTTCAATGGTATTCAAGATGTTCTCATGGCACCAAAAGGTTTTATATAACTTATAATTGGTATCTTACCAGGTTATTAAAAAGTTCATAAGTGTCTTATTTAAGAGGCTTGGTCAACTAATACCCTGTTTTTGAACTTAACAAGCAGTACTAACTGCTTCAGCACCAAAAAAAAGTTAATTAGGTAAAAAATGAATCTGCAAGCATGGTCTTGCTTAGCCTCAATAAGGCGTCATGTTTCTTTCTTCAGCAAATCCTTTTTGTTTGTGGAGTTGTGGCCTTACTATATTCCCTCTTGTTCCCTTTGGAACCCACGAATTAAATAAATCTTATTCTTAAATTCTTGTACCATTATCACTTCTAATAGTTTTTAACTTTTTGATTCAATTGGTTCTCTATCTGTTCTTATAAGTCCTTAAGGATTTGCACTGTTTCATCCCTAGTTCTTAAGAAATATACCCAACTTAAACCGGCTAAAATCATCAGTGATAACTAGGCTATTGGTCTTATGGTTTAAACTCATTACAGTTGTAAGGTCCAAACAAAATCCATATGAAGAAGTTGTATAGGATTGTGATAATTAGAAAACTTACTGTTTTAGCCTTACAAGGAGGCCTTGTGTTGCTTTCCTGTTTAACAAGCAACAAAGTGTGGTCATTTTGAAAATCTTTGGTAGGTAAACCTCTTTAACCAAGGTTTCCCTTCACAAGTTTGTTTAGGTTTTTGAAATTAAAATGACACCAACTCACTAGGTCATTGTTAGATTCATCGGTTGTAGCCTTTGCAATTAAACAAGCCAATCCTCCTGAAGAACTAATGTTCTCTAAATTGAAATGTACTTGTTGTTTTGTCTAGGGATTTCTAAGTATATACTGATTTTTCAACAGGTAACTTTAAACTCAGAGACATAACAAAGGACTTCAGAGTCCAGTAAACAGAAACTTGTTCTTTTTGTCAACAAATTTGTGAACAGAAAAGAGATTGAAATGCTGAAGATTCTTTTACAAAGATACCATCTTATCCAAAATTCTTTTAATTACCCCCGTTTTTTTAATTTTCCTTTAACAGTGGGATATTACCGTTCTAATACCTCCAATAAGCTACAGGGCCACATTAAAGTCTTGGTAATTCAGCAAGGTAGGCCTTGTTCCCAGTCATGTGCCTGGAACATCCACTATCAACAATTCTTATCCTAGAGCTTATGTGGATAATCCCTGTTACATTAAAAGAAGAGATTAGTTTATCTTAGGGACCAAAGCTGTTTGGCTTGTTGTCTGCTAGTGGATCTTTGAAAGTGTAACATTTTCCAAGACTGGATCCACCATGTGGTTTTGGATCCACCATGGTATCTTTGTGGTCTACAATATACATCCCTGCTGAGGGATTAACATCTGTTTCCCTTTTTACCACCAACAGTATCTAACTGCCTTTTTCCTTAAGCAGTATTAAACTTTTTGATTTGAAAAATATCTTGTTCTAAGTACTGTTGGCTTTTTGGTAAGGTCATGAAGAATGATTGAATGAGTTGTAAAAAATAAACATTTGCTGGTTTAACTCTATTCACAATGGGCTTAACATATATTAGCTTTCATGAGGCAGTACTAGTTAGGTACTGTCTGTCTGTAATGCTTTGGCCTCATGCAGTACTAAATTTTTTGAGTACCGCTAGACTAGCTAGTATTAAATGGAATTATACCAGTTCTAGTTAGTACTGCTGATGGAACAATTGGTTTTGTATTATTCACTCTTTGCACATTATTCCAACCATTGTTTAACTCAGCTTTTCTTGCCATCCTCTTCTCATGGAAATCACAATCTCTAATCAAATGATTAAGACTACCACATACAAAACATGCTCTTACAGTAAACCCATACCCCAACTCTTTCTTGTCAACTTTAGGTATTTGACTATGTGTGTATTGATTCTTAACAGTTTCCCTAGGAGTTTTTACTTGCTTATTAGCAAAACTAGGTGTTTTTTGTTGTTTTGTTGGTATAGACACACACTCATCTTCACTATCTGGATTCTACTCCTCAATGATAGGAGCATCAGACCAGACCTTAGGTTGACATTCTACATTAGATTCATTGACAACTGGTTCAGACACTAATTTAGAAGGTTCTACACTAATGTTAGATTCACATGTATCAAATACACTTGATTGTGATTCAGATTCACTAGGTTGAGTCTGTTTTGGACCATATGTAAACTTAGAATCATATACTTCTACATCAGGTTCTGAAGGCATGTAATTTCCTGTCATGGGTGGGGGTACAACATGCATTCCCTCTGCTGTAACAAACCTATCATATAAAGGTTGGTTTTCTATCTCACACTTTTTATTCATAAAAACACTCTGCAACACTTCATTTTCATAACTCAAAATACCATCATATCTGTGATCCCCATACCCAAGCCCAAAACTTATCATTAGCATTCATTGGGTATTTTAGCAGTTTCTAAGATTCTTAGAAAGATTATGCCCATTTTTTTCTTTCTTTAGCCTTCAAATTCTTCTTTTTCTTTTTGAGCTTCTGTAATAATTTCTTATGGTATGTGAGGAACATTGGTTTTTTTCTTTCTAAGTCTATTTTCATAACTTTATCTTTTGTTCATTACCATAGTTTGTCCTTGTTGATGAGCAACAAACTGTGCTTCAACTTTCTTTAAGACCTTAGAATATGCATTTATTTCTATGCTTGCATCTTCTAAGTTTTGTTTCTCTCCTGTGAGCATCATAATAGCTTTTTAAGATTTGCATAAGAACACTTTACACTTATTTGAACATGAAATTACCTCTGTGTCAGAGTCTAAGTGTTGAAGCCATCAAAGCATCATCTTCATCTTCTGGAATGATTTGTCCAAATCCACACCTATCTCCATCAATTGTCTACCATGCCTTAGAATCTCATTCTGTCCAATTCTGTTCCCATCCTTGTTTCCAGAATTCCATGATCTCTCCTCCTGTTATCTTGAGTTCCCTTGGTTCTACACTCTCTAGCAAAATGTCCTGTTTTGTGGCAATTGTAGCATTCCACTTTGGTTTTATCAAAGCCAACAGGTTCTTTTGCATCAAATTGTAGCTTTCTACCAGTCTTCTTGTAAAACTTATCATCTATTGAGATCATGGAATTTGCCACTTCAAGTCCATTTCTTCAAGTTCATCAATCTGTTCCAAGTCCTCATGATCCAGTTGAGGGCAACTTGATTGATTAGCAAGTAATGAGTATGATGAGGTTTGTTCATACTTTGAGTTTTGGCCAGAAAGATTAGGAACACTATAAGCGGTACTAACTTCATTAGTATTGCTGGTGTTCTCAGAGATAAAAGCTATATTTTGCGGGCTTGAGGATGATGCTGCCTGGCCTTTTTTTATCACTCTTAAAGACTCTTAGATTGGTTGTACAAATCATCAAAACTTAGACTGTCCACCATGGGTTTGGGTCCTCATTATCCAAGGAAAATTGTGACCATGCAGAAAGGTAAGAGATCTTAGGAACTTTTGATGTGCTATCCTCAGTAGATACACCTGCTCCATGAATCTCTAACTGACTCAGAAGAATTTGGAACCTGTCATAGCCTTGTGAGCCTTCTGTGTTGGATACAGAGAATCCTTTAAACTGTTGCTTCAGATTATAACTTTTGCATCTTTTTGGATTTGTCATTTTCCACCAAATCTAGATTTGGTGGCATCCCACATTTCTTTGCATCAAGTCATATATTATGGAACTATAGCAGATGATCTTACTTGGTAGGGCCATAGCAAGGTGGTCCTTGCTTTTCTCTCTCTTTCTCTGGCTACATTTCTCTTCTGTAGTTCTAGGAGGCAAAACCTTTAATTTGTTCTGATGTATTTGGTAGTGATTGACTTGAAAGAACCATTACATTTTGGATAACCTCCCAGATTGGATAGTCTGTATGGCCCATAATAGTGCTCCAATTTCTAGCCCAGATACTCATTATTCTCCCTTTTTGAGAATAGGCAGCGTTTTGGTTGAAACTGTCATTGAGGAGTTTGTTGGGTTGGTGTGTTTGTGATGATGGTGGAGGGTGGTGGTGGTGGTGGAAATTTCATCTTGTGATGATGATGGCAGATATGTTTAGTTTAGGAGTATGTGAGTCTTGATTTGATTGTTCTTCGTATTTAGAGTTTCTCACACCGCTTCTGATACCACTTGTGAGTCCTAATGAATAGTCTTGTCCAGCCTACTTAAGGATGATAGCCAAGATTGTGGATAAATTACAATTTGACTATACAGAAGAAACAATGATTATTAATTAACTTATTATGTGATGCGGAATCTAAACACAAAGTACTAAGAAAAACAATGTAGAGACTGAATAATAACTTTATTATTCTGCTTTAGAATGTTTAAGTTACTAAATAATTAATATGATTTTTCTGTGAGATATCTTGAGTCGTAATCTTTTAACTATGCCAATAGGAATCTTTTATAAGAATAAGGATATCCCTAAACTGACTTACAAATCTCATACACTATCTTTTCCTAAATTATATCACACATATCTCATAATCGGTATAACTATTTTTCTACTAACAATACTAACTATTGAACAGTACTTACATTTTGTTTTAATAAACTTGTATTTCCTGGTACTTAAACTATAACTATCAGTACTAACTATTTGTACTGTCGGTACTAAGTTAGGAAAACATAAATCCTAACATTATCCATTAGGGGACTGTGAACATATGCAACTTTGATCTTTATAACTACAAACCATATATTACACTTTTAATCCAAGCTTTCCAATGTCTTAAATTACCCTTCATGACGCTCATTATATAAGAATAATGAATTCAAGCAGTAGAAACTTAAACTAGCAGTAGTAATAATGACTTAGCAGTAGTAATAAGGTTTAACTTGTTTTGCACAAGTGAAAACCTTCCTCAAGTGGTGCATTTAACATATCCAAATGGTTAAACACTTTATCATATTCTTCCCCTGAAACCAATATGTTAACCACTTTTCGACAAAAGAAATAGGAATCAAACAATAAGAACTGTACGAATAACTAATCCAACAGTGTAAGAAATATCTTTGTAGTACCATCCATTATGTGAAGCACTATAAAATTGATAACTGGTAGTAATCGATACCAAGCAAAGTGTGTGTATACAATGAAGAGCTGCACTTTGGTTGAGCTAGTAGTAAAATATTACCACTAAGCAGTATTAACTACTAACTAGCAGTATTAACTTTTGTCAAGCAGTAGTAAAAATACACTAGCAGTATTAACTACTAACTAGCAGTATTAACTTAGTGCAGCAGTATTAACTTAAGCTAGCAACACTAACTTCAACAAATAGTATTGCTTTTGTCGAGTAGCACTAATGAAGTAGAAGCAGTAGTAAAAACATAGAAGCAGTATTAACCAAGTAAGAGCAACATTAACCATGCATAAGCATTACTAACTTCTATGAAGCAGTATTAACTTTGTTTGAGCAGTATTAACTATTGTAGAGCAGTAGTAACCATGTATGAAGTAATAGTAACTTCCAATCAGTACTTAACATGATAACCACTTCAATAAACTTTCCACAAGAACCTGAACTCGAACTCTTAGCTTCCACTTTCATATCACCTTTACTGTGATTACACTTTGTATTCATCATCAACTTTTGAGGTTTTTAGAAATTAGGGTTTCCAAAAAAATGATTTAAGAATTAAAACCCAAATTTCACAAACTTCTTTATCCTCTTCATTCCTTAATACCTTCTCTTTAATACCCAAGTGTTCAAAGAAAAACTTCCAATAACAATAACAAGAACACTATTAAAAAAAATGATGAAAGAGAAGTAAAACAATACCAACTTAAACTTTTCTGCAACATATTTCAAAAAATTTATATCTTTAATATTAAAAGCTTTGATTGAAGATCACTCCGGGGGAATTGCCTTTATGAGTAAAGAACATTCAATAAAATTTTTGTTAAGATCCAACGGTTAACGAATGAAATATCCCCTTTTTACCATAGTTGTTCAAAAAGTGACGAAATAGAAAACCAAAATTGAATTTTTTAGGTTTCTTTGAAGACAAAATCTTCTTTCTTCGATTGTAAAACCTTGTAGATCTTAGATCATGAGCCACTTGGCTCTGATACCAATTGTTAAGAATCGTTTAAGCTTCTAGGATCAAAAATAACAAAGTATGTAGATATGCAGCGGAATTTAAATAAAGAACAAATTTATTTCACAAGGTTATACATTCACATCAAGACCTAATTCTATTTGATCATAATAAAACGGTTACCTAACTGTAACAGGATCAAAGAAACCTTTGATCTTAGAGCTAAACCACACTAGACGTCTACATCACACCTATATGATACACACACACGTTATAAGTGCACATACAATCACACACTAAAACAATGTCTAAGGATCTCTTTATATAGAGAGTCCATAAAACTTACAAAGGAATCTTAATTGTATTAGGAAACTAAATCTTTCCTAATCTTTGATCTTTATCTTATAAGCAAATCTTTTAGAATCCTCCATCTTTTGTAGAATTCCATATTGTCGACTTTGATCCTTTTGTTTCATTCTTTATCTTTTTGAGCAAGTTCTTTTGTATCATCAAATCAATAATTCCCAACACGGGTTGATGCAAGTATTTGGATATTCATTTAAACAACGTTTGGGTTGTCCGATTCGTGTCAAAATCTACATTTTTGAAGATTTTCTTGTAAGTTTTCAAATTTAAATTTCGTTTGTCCTTTTGGGTTTATCTTGATGCATAGATATTAGTTGTACTAGTTGATCGTCGTGAAAATTGATTTTTAGAATCGAAACGGATAAAAAGGGAGTGTTTGGTTCGTTGGATGTAAAAAGGAAAACATGGGTTTTTGTAGTTTTGATGTTGTGGTCGTGATGGTTGAATAACATATGTTGCCAGATAGCTTATTTTTGATAGTAGCTTGAATAGCTTATTCGGGCTTATTTTAAGCTAGTTCTTGATTTTTTTGGGCTTATCTGCCACAGTTTATTTTCCCAAAATCACTAAAAAAAGTGATTTGGACTATTTTTTGTTATATGCGCGTATGTTTGTGGATATTTTGGAGCTTATGGGAGGTAACCAAATGCGATTATGTAGCTTATTAGCTTATTTTCAAGCATGTATTAGACGTATTTGGAGCTTATGGACTACAAAGCAATAAGTCTATTTAAGCCGTGGCTTAATGGAAGGGTCTTATTGTGGTCAGAATTATTTACTATTACTTATTAGTATTATGCTATGTTTTTCTATCTAAATTGACCTGGTTTTGGATTGGATGTATTTTGGACTTATAAATTCTTAAATGGACCATTATTGGGCCTAAAGCCCAATAAGGATTTTTTAGTCGTTATGAGTGTTTGAGGGAACTTTTAAAAGTGAAAATATATTTACGGAGTGATATTGAAGAATATTTTGGGAAAAACGTTTTAGTAAACGTTAAAGATTGAGATTTTGGAATTTTGTCGAAAAGTGTCGAATTTATGAAAAGTGTTGAAAATAAGGTTTGATACCTTGGAAAATATTGTGTGAGCGTACGGGTCATGTCAAAATTTTGTAAAAAGTTTATACTTAGAAATTTTTTTAAAAACATGATTTTTGATTTTGAATAATAAAACATTATTTAATTATTTTATTTATTTAATAAATTCATTAAAAGACGAAAAAATTATTTTTTCTCAAAACTTCTCGAATATGATTACTATGAGTAAACGTTTCATTTTCAATTCTAATATGATTATTTTCACGGTGACTAAGGTTAACGAATGGACTTACCGAGATATATTTATAATTATTAATTATAAATATTTACGTATATTACTTATCTATTTCTTTAAATAGTATAAGTGTGTATTATTGAGTAATGGGATTGATTGATTGTTGGATTGTCGTCAACCATCAACTCCATAAATTGTTATGAGTAATTGTACAACGGTTTCTAAACTCTATGCATCACGCGAAGATTGTTTTGGAAATGGATGATTAAATTGAGACATTAATAGGACTAGGTCGTGTGCGGGCGTCGTTGCATTTGCTTGTGTGATTAAGATTTGGTTGCTAAAGACTTGCTTGAGGTGAGTTCTCATAGCCGCATTTTTACTATTTTTCCATTGGGGGAAATTATACTTAAATGTGTTTTGAAATGTTTTGAATTGATCTGTGCGAAATGTGGTTTTGTTTTTGGGACAAGATATGTGCTTATGACTGCTATGTGAATATTATGTGTTGCATGATTTTTGGATCGGGATGGGTAAGCCCTACACAGTTATTTGTGTGGATTATTAGAGCTGGCATGGGTACGCCTACCCAATATTTGTGTGATTATTGGAGCGGATGGGTTACGCTACCCTAGTTTGGTAGTTTGTTGTGGTGTGGTCATGCTCCTATGTTAGTGCTCCAGTTGGAAGGCCATTTAGGTGCGTAAGTGATTATGGTGGATTGACTAGCGAGGAATCTATGTCAGGGATAGTTTGCACATATTCACTGTAATATAGCAATTATTATCATTGTTTGAAATATTGGCACATCTTTTGGGTTTAAGGTACAATACAATGAGCTCAACAATATTATTATTGACGTTTTCGAGTATCATTTTAGGGTGAAGTGAAAGTGAATCAAGTTGGGGATTGTGATAGCAGACTTAGAAGTATCCCGTGCGGATTTCTCGTGTGAAGTCTTGCTTGTTTATCTTATTTGGTCAGTTCAATACTATCAGTTCTATTATAACAAAATCTAAGAAATTAAGTATAACATTTATCATGTTAAAACTAAAAATAATTAAAATGACCATTATCTAAACTGTTTGTCCCCTTGAAGTGATATTAGGTGTATCAAGTTAAACTAATCACATTCCATGGCAACAAAGTGAGTTTTAAACAGATATATATAAGCAATATAAAGAACAAGTTTAAAACACACAAAAGTAACTTTTCAACATATAGGTTCTTAATGAGAATCAAATAAAGAATCTATGACACACATTGCTTGCGAAATAGCAAGGTGGTTGAATGACAATTGGGTTGTGATCTCCTTCTAACTTAAACTCTAGCCAAAGTTATGAGTATAAGAAATCAAACTATTCGACTAGAACTGAAGCTTCAGCTTCAACAGTTTCTATTCAGTTTGTTTGAGAGATAAATGCTCTTCAATGTGTTTCACATTAATTGGAAGAGATAACAATTACTCTAAACATCCCTTTCCTTTTATAGGCAAAGGAATTAGGGTTTATAAGTTTAACCTAGTATACGTGACAAGCATTAAATAGGTGGTTGAGCAACCATTTAATACACGTATGCTTTTATAGTACTAGGTACAGTCCTTTGAGGAAAGTTGTTGTACTTCTATACCAACTTTAGAAGTATTCATTCCCAAGGATATTGCTTTATTTCTTTTGACATAAAGCAATCTTTTTCCCTCCTTGTAAACCTTCTAGAAGTGAAACATTTTGTTTTAGTCTTTTAAGAGAGATAGACAACGTTCAGCTTGGAATTGTCAACCAAGCTGAACTGAAGCTCTTTCCAAGAGTCCTTCTTCAGTTTCTGTACCGCTGCATACACTAAAGTGCAGATACTTCCCAATATTCTAAGGACCTAAAGAGCTGACGCTAAAGAAACTTCAGCGACTCAAACTGAAAGACTTCAGCTTGAGAAACACTTAGGGGATTTTTATGTTTTTTAAATCTACTGAAAAACTGAAGGGCTCAAGAACTGAACCTAACAATCTTCCCCTATTTGAATATACAAATAGCCTAAGTTAAAATCAGTTGTAAGTGAGCAAAACAACTTCTTACACAACTGATATAAATTAAACATCATAAACAGATAACCTTTCATTCTAACTTTCATTAAAATACATTTACAAAAGAAAAAGTTATTACAAATGGTTTCCATTCTACTGTCTTAGATGTTTAATAAACCTCTTCTTTATGCTGAACTTGATGACTTGTGTTTCTTTGTTGACCTGGAATGGTCTTTTAAGTCACTGGTTCTTTTTCTTTTCTTGTCAGCTAACTCATTTAGCTCATTTAGAGGATCTTGTTCTTCGAGGGGTTTGTTTAAGTCAATCTTGAGTTCTTGTTCAGTTTGAGTCAGTTGATCCAATCTTGTCTTTACCAGATCATAAATGGTTTTCCATCCTTTTTCACTTTTGTTTGGACAAGCTTGTATTACTTCTCTCCATTCAGCCGAATGTAGATCACTAACCTTGATATTTGAGATGACTTCTTCAAACTCGTCTTCCCTCTATATTCTCAGTGTGATCGGGCCTCTCTTTGTGAGAACTTTACAATTTGTGATCTTAGGGCTTTTCTTTCTTTTCAGCATCTTGTCACAATATTTATCAAAGAGTAACTTCTTGTTGTAGTACTGTGTCACAACATTTGTGCCCAAAAGATCAACTAATTCATCTTTCAGGTTTGTTTCAGCATCCTTGGTGTTCTTCTCCCCCTCAGCAGGTGAAGCAGTTGCTTGGCCTGCTGAAGGAACATCTTTGGTCGTAGCTTCTGATGCATTTTCCACCACAGTGGCAAACCTGTTCAAGGTTTTAGTAACCTTGTTTAATAGACTTGGAAGGGAATCCAAAGTCTTGAGCTGTTTCTGAACTGAAGAAACTAGAACTGGTAAAGCTTGAAGCTCTGCTGGAAGTTCCCATTGAATGTTCTTCAGTTCAGCAACCTGGGATGTAAGACTGGAGATAGTGGAAGTGAAGGTCTCTAGTTTTGTTGGAATCTCTTTTAAGTCCCCAGGTAGCTCGATTTCCATATCTTTAACATGCTGCTTTAGCTCTTTAATCTCTCCAGATAATTTAGTGAATTTTGAGGGGAGCTCTTTCAGTTCAGTTGGTAAGCAGCTAGCAAAGTTATGTGAGGCCAAGAGTTTGGAGAGTTCAGGCTTTAGAGAGGTTACCAGAAGAGTAGTAAGTTGGTTTACATTTGGATATAAAGGCCTAGCCTTCAGTGAGGCAACTTCAGCTTCAGCTGTTGCCTTTTGTTGTTCCACCTCATCCTTCTGGGACTTAAGGAATTGAACCTGAGCCATTAACTCTTGAATTTGAGATGATTTTAGAGATGGAGTAGGTAGGACTGAAGTGTTTTCAGGAATATCATGAGAAGTATCATAAGTTTCTTCTTTGTCAGCATCCTCTTCTTCACTCTTATCTGTAACAATGATGGGTTCATCTTGTGGGGAGTCGGGAGTGAAGAATGCAGATCTTGTGTCTTTTAAGAATTCTGATAAGTCCTTCAACTTTATTTTCTTCGAGATATCATCAGCTTTGGATTCCTCATTTGTACCTGAATTAGTGTGGGCAATTTTTAACCCATCTTCAGCAGATTTGGTTTTATCTACATGAACACTTGGATTAGACTCTGAAAATATGTGATCAAATGAATAGTTTTTGGTTCCTTCATCCATATCCTGTTATGAAGATATGGAATCATTAGGAGCAGATGATCCAGGATCAGCTTTAGCTGTGGAATCTGCTGAAGCATCATGTCCTGATGCAGACTCAGAGTGCAAATGAAAGAAGGTAAATAAACAGGTTTAATAACAGTTAAATGCAGACTTGCCACTACTAAGCTGAGGATGGGCTCTTTCTTCACTAGTGGCCCTTAAAGATGTTGGGCCACCAGCTGCTTGTTGTGCCTCTTTATACATTTCACCAACCACTAGAGTGGGAGGTGAAGGATGGCTTGGGCTTTTATCCTTGGCCAAACTGGACTTAGTTTTTGTTTTTAATTGGTCAGTTTTGGATTTGGATGCCTTAGTCTGGGACTCAGATGTATGTTTTGAAGATTGTTTTCTTCTGAGTCCACTTTTAGCTCTAGGCTTTTTGCCTTGGGGAACCTCCTCAATTTATAAGGTAGGTTTTGGAGCTTTAGAGACCACAAGCACATGTATAACTTGTTGATGGCTTCATATGGTATTGAAGGGAGGTTCTTCAGTTCAAAGTTGGTTTGGCTTCAGTATCTAGTTGTGAACACTGAAGACTTGAGTGGGGTTTATGGTGAGCTCCTCATTATTATATTCAGGCTTCAAGTATGTTCAAGTAGAAAAGATATAAACCTAGGATAGGGAACAATCTTTTCCCTTGTCTTCTTATTCAACTTATGAATTAGATCCTCACATATTAACTTGGCATAATCTACATGTACCCCATTGGCCAGACAACAATACAGAATAGTGGCACTCCCTATTGGGATATTTTGATCCATAACCACCTATTTTCCCACATAAACACTAAATGATTTGACCCATCAACAACCTCCACCTAGGAGGAAGAAAACTCTTTTTGAGAGTTCCTTTTGCCCTAATCTCCCTATTGTATCCTATTGTTGTAAACCATGGTCTTACTGTTGTTATAGAGGGTGGGGAAACATACATACTTGAGTGAGGTAGGTATTGTGCCCTAAGAGAATTTCTAAAAGTGGTAATACCTATGTCTCCTCTAACTCCACATGTGGGAGTGGATACCCAAACCTTAGAGTCTTCTAAGGTATTTGTCGTATACCAAAATTCACTCAGGTACTCTTTGTATTGAGTTGGGGCTCTTGTAAATGCTTCCTTTAGACAACATTTGGAAATAAAGTCTGACGCATCCTTAAAGTATTCTTGGTTAGGGTGTGAGGGATATAGACGTGCAACTTCATTGTTGGTGGTGAAGGCAATCTCCTTAAAGGTGAACTCAACTTGAGTTGCAAGTAAGAAAGGGTTTGGGCTTTTAGGGTTGTCAAGAGTGACAGGTTCTTCTTTAGGAGTGATTTCAGGTGATGAGGTATTATGTGATGATGATTCTGCCATTGTGGATAGTTAGGGTTTTGTAGATTTGATCTAGTTTGAGGTGTCTGTGTGCGTTGTTGATGAGATTGTGAAAAGTGAGTTGTTGAATGGTTTGTTGTGATTTATATGATTGATGAAGTTACAATTTTTCTTTGAGAAATTGTAATTATCGTTTGAGGTTGTGAAGTTATAGGAATGTTTAGGGTTTGTTTTCAACATGTGTTCTAAACTTTGTATTTAATGAAATACAGCAAAGCATGCATCTGACACCTAGAACAGTGAACAACCGTCTATTCAACTGCAAAAGTAGGTGATAAAAAGAGGATGAGTTCATTCTAACTTTTGGATTTCTTCTTTTAATATATTAAATATTAATGTTAAAAATCACACATTTTTGTTAAAAAACTGACCTTTAGATTGATGTTTGAAAAAGCTGGACTAGGTTTAGGTTTGATGTTATGTCATGCTGAACAGATTATTGTAATCTTTATTATCATAATTCTTTCAGAAAAGGCTACAAAACCATAAATGCTCATGCAAATCCATGAATGAGACATATATGATTGCTCAGTTACTTCGCTCGAGAAATAGCTGAAGATTTGGATAAAAATATTTGTCTACACTAAACTGAAGAAAATGAACTAGTTTTGTTTAGTTCTTGACTTAACCAATATTTATGCTCCAGTTAAGGCGACAAAACCACACATGCTCATACAAATCCATGAATGAGACATATGTGATTGCTCAGTTACTTTACTTAAGCAAGCTAAAGGTTGTATGCAAAAACTGAACTGACATTTAACATGAAAGTTTGTTCAGTTTAGGATGAAATTGTTGAAGCTTCAGTTTTCTTCAGGCAGTACTGAAGCTTCAGGTTTTGAATCAATGTTCAGCATACCTAGTTCAACAATCAATCTTTTAAAAGTTAGCTCATCAGAGGCATGCTGAAGATATCAACAAGTTGATATTGAGTGGGAATGAAATGTAATTCAATGTCCCCTTTTAGAATTTGATCTCAGATAAAGTGATATCTGATATCAATATGCTTTGTTCTTGAGTGCATTACTGGATTGTTTGAGATTGAAATAGCACTAGTGTTATCATAAAATATGGGTACCTTTTCATATATGATGTCATAGTCAGTGAGTTGACTTTTCATCCATAATATGTTGGCACAACATCCAGCAGCAGCTACATATTCAGCTTCAGCTGATGACATAGCTACAAGTTTGCCTCCTAGCAACTGACAAGCACTTGAGGTGCTTTTCCTGTCCATGTTGCAACCAGCATAATCAGAGTTTGAGTATCCTTTTAGGTCAGAACCTGAACATTTTAGATACCACAGACCAAGATTGGGAGTACATTTTAGGTACCTGAAAATTTTCTTAACAACATTAAGGTGGGATTCCTTTGGATTTGCTTAATATCTTGCACAGAGACAAGTTGAGAATTGAATGTCAGGTCTGCTTGCAGTTAGATACATTAGTGATCCAATCATACCTCTATACCGAGTCTCATTTACAGCTTTGCCACTGAGATCAGGTCCTAAGTTGGTAGGAGGTACCATTGGAGTTTTCACGGATGAACCATTTATGTCATACTTATTCAGTAGATCCTTGACATATTTTTCTTGGTTGATTGTAATGCCTTTTTCAGATGTTAATTCTAAAATCTGAGAGGAAATAGTGAGGACACCATCATACTTATTTCATATCTTTAAGTCATCAGTTTAGCAAACTGTTTGCATAATTTTGTGCTGGTGGATCCAAAGATAATGTCATTAACATAGATTTGAACCAGAATCACATCGGTTTGAGTTTTGTAGATGAACAGAGTGTTGTCTATCTTTCCTCTTACAAACTTCTGTTCAATGAGAAAGGTTGAGAGAATTTCATACCATGATTTTGGAGCTTGTTTAAGTCCGTAAAGGGCTTTGTCCAATTTGCATACATGGTTTGGGAACTCATGCTCTCAAAACCTGGAGGTTGTTTGACATAAACTTCTTCTTTTAGTTTACCATTGAGGAATGCACTTTTGAGATTCATTTGATAACAATGATAGTTCATGTAATGTGGCAAAGGTCAAGAAGATTCTTATTGCTTAAAGTCTTGCACTGGAGCAAAGGTCTCATCATAATCTATCGCCTTAATGATGATTGTAATGGACTGAGCTACTATGTCTTCGCCTTGTTTTTTGATGACAATTCCAGTTTCATCCCTTTTGTTTCTGAAAATCTATTTTGAGCCAATTATGGTTTTACCATAAGGTACAGGAACTAATGTCTAGACTTTGTTTCTGGAAAATTGGTTTAGTTCATCTTGCATAGATGAAATTGTGCAGGTTCCTTGAAGTATCCTAGACATCAACACAACAAAGATCAAGTATTTATACGCTAAGAAACAAGAAGAGATAAAGAATCAATCCTAAAAGTGAAAATGTGTGCCGCACTTGCCAATTGTGCGCCGCACTAACCCTCAAAGTTATAGCAATAAAGACTTAGTCAAATTCAGCATTAACTCCAAAAGTACCCATCTGACGTTGAAGAATAAATGAAGACTTAAATGCTACTGCATTAATACCCTAAGTACATCGCATAAATTCCTTTGTGCGCCGCACTTCTCCAATAAACATTTAATTCCCTCGCATTTAATCACCAAGTACGCCGCACAAATTCCTTTGTGCGCCGCACTTTCACCCCTCACTCAGCCTATAAATAGAGGACGAATTTCACACATTTAAAATCATCTCATACTGACAAACAACTAATTATTCATCCTTCAATCATCCTTCCATCCATTCCCCAAGCATAAACACCATATCCCTTGAAGAATCAAGATCAAATCACCAAGAACGAAGAACATCATACTAGTTTAGTAAAAGAATGAAGTTTGTTATCAAATCAAGTTATGTTATGAACTCCTTAGCCATGAGAGGCTAAATCTCTCATGACTACTCGGTGATGTTATGTTAATGAATAAGTGTTTGGTATGATCGTAATCTCTTTAATCTAAAGCTTATGTTGCAATCCTATTATATCCTATCTTATCGGTTTTGCTTATCAAACTTAGATTATATAATCATATCGGTATAGGTCAAAAGACCCGTTATGATCTATGTGGTTTTAAAGATTTGTCTATGAACTTTAACGTTTGTGTCGAGAAATCCACTTTCGTAAACTGATAAACAAAATAAGCTTTGATATATTAGAAACTGGATTATTTGAGTGACACATTTGGTCTAGTTAACTAAATATAAGTATTGAGTTAATCAAGTTAATTTGTGAAAACGTTTTCTAACGAGAAATCCTTTTTATAAGTTAAAGGTTCCATCTTTGAGGTCTTAATCATTTCCAACACTTATGAATTATTTTCAACTATCCGAGTAGTCATCTTTATTATCACTGGTAAAAAGTTATTTACAAAATTGTTAAAGTCTATTTTTCTTCTGATTATTTGAATACTACTCAAATCCCTGTGGACGACCTGGTCTTACCTAAAAAGATTATACTACATACGTGGGTTATACTTTTACCCGTGTGTTTCCCTATAATAAAATTGGTATTTTCAGTCATTATAAATTTAAAGCTTTTGAAACACATCAAAGTTTTTTGCGCCGCTGCCGGGGATTTTTAAGCTTTTTCCTTTTGTTCTATGTCAAACTCTGAAAATTACTTTAACTCCCCCTCTTTTTCAAAAATCGTCGTACAATTTTCTGGCAAACAGGCCCAAACAAATTTATCCTTTGGATGCATACACGTGCTTCCAATTCTGAACTTGTTGAACCTTTCCCGAACCTGAACGCACTCTGAATCGAAGGCTTCGTCGACGAAACAGAAGAGTTCCATACGATCAAAGAAATAATCCACCACAACACCCGAGAATTGTCTATCTGCCAATTCTCAACATCAATTACTTCTGTCACTTTCTTGATATTCTTTGAAATTATGATCCAATGGATGATGAACCCATGTGGGCTGCCGACCATGTTGTCGCTCTGACTCCCGGTTCCGCAATCACTATTCCTGAAACCGCAAACGAATTTGCTATTAAAGGTAACCACTTGACTCTCGTCAAAGGAAACCAATTTGATGGTAGAACCAAAACTGATCCTCATAAACACATTCATGAATTCCTCAGAATCTGCGATATGTTTAAATACATAGATACCGAGAATGAAGTTGTTCGCCTGATGATGTTTCCCCTATCACTCACTGGAGAAGCAAAAACATGGCTGGACGAACTCAACGAAGGAACTATTGAAATGTGGGATGAACTTTAAACTGATTTCATTAGCCTATTCTTTCCCCCAACTCTTTTTGACCGAATCCTCAGAGAAATCTGAGCCTTTTCTCAACATGAAAACGAATCTCTAACCGATGCTTGGCTTCGTATGAAGGAAATGCTTCGAAAACTGCCTATTGGTTCTTTAATATATCAAGGCAATATTATCAAAATCTTTTATCATGGTCTCAGCGAAATAACCCAAGAAGTTCTAAATGCCGCAGTTGGTGGTATTTTCCTCTATAAAACACCAAATCAAGCTTATCAGCTTCTTGAAGATAAAGTCTTACTCAAGCTCGATTGGGCTAAAAATCAAAAAACCAAATCATCTTTTAAGAAAACTGTTACTTTCGTTGATGAAGGTAGCAGTAATACCGACACTGACAAAATTATAACCCGAATGGATGCCATGACCATAAAAATGGATGCTCAGTACAAAGAACTCATAAGCAACAAACATAAAAATTAAACAAATTTCTGCCGCTTTCCTAAGCGATGAAAGTTCAGCGATGATCCAAAATAAAGTTCCACCAAAACTCAGAGACCCAGGAAGTTTCCTTATTCCATGTAATTTCAACAAAACCTTCTCCTGCAATGCTTTAGCCGATGTTGGTGCTAGCATTAACCTTATGCCATATTCCTTATATGCAAAACTATCTCTCGAAACAATTAAACCTACCACAATAAGCGTAAGTTTAGCCGACAGATCATTCCAATACCCTATTGGAATAGCTGAAAATATGCTCGTTGAAGTTGGTAAATTTACCTTTCCTACTGATTTTGTTATTCTCGAAATGGAAGAAGACAGCAAAGTTCCCCTCATCTTGGGACGACCCTTTCTTCACACTGCTGATGCAGTTATTCGAGTTAAACAGAAACAACTCAATCTTGGAGTTGGGACTGAACGAATGATCTTTACTATTGACTCTAGGATTAAACACTCTTACTCAAACGATGATACATGTATTAGTATCGATGAAATCTTAGAAGAAGATTTCGACCCTCTTCTAGACGAAGGAAGCAAAATCCTCCATTCCATCGAAGGAACCCTTCTCGAAAAAGAAATCTTTCTGAATTCAGATGATTCATGGAAATGACTGCGATGAAAATTCTTGAATATGTTTCCGATTACGAAGAACCACCATTCAAGAAATATCACCATCAACCATCCGTTATAAAATCAAAACATCTCTTGAAGAACCTCCTATGGATCTTGAACTTAAACCTCTTCCTGGTAATCTGGAATATGTATTCCTGGAAGAACCCTTTTTCTTCCTGTTATCATATCATCTCATGTTTCCAAAGAAAAGAAAAACAAACTTTTATCCGTCCTTAAAAAGTACAAGGAAGCTTTTTCCTGGAAAACAACAGACATTCTTGGTATTTTCCCATCATTCTGTAAACACAAGATACATTTTTTGGATGACAAGAAACTAGTTGTCCAAAAACAGAGAAGGCTAAATCCAAATATGCAAGAAGTTGTTAAGAAAGAAATCATAAAACTCTTGGATATCGGTATTATTTATCCAATTTCTGATAGTCCTTGGGTTAGTCCTATTCACTATGTACCAAAGAAAGGTGGTATTATAGTTGTCACCAACAAAATTAATGAACTTGTTCCAACAAGAACCGTTACGGGTTGGCGAGTATGCATCGATTATCATAAACTAAATGAAGCAACCGCAAAAGATCATTTCCCTTTGCCGTTTATGGATCAAATGTTAAAAAGACTCGCAGGAAATAAATATTTCTATTTCCTGGATGGTTTTTTGGATATTTTCAAATTCCTATCAATCCTATGGACCAAGAGAAAATAATGTTCACATGTCCTTTCGGAACATACGCTTATAGGCGAATGCCTTTCATGCTATGTAATGCTCCTGCCACATTCTAAAGGTGCATGTTGGCAATCTTTCACGATATGATCGAAGAATCAGTCGAAGTATTCATGGACAATTTCTTCGTCTTCGGAAACTATTTCAACACATGCCTAAACAATCTCGATAAAATGCTCCAACGTTGTAAGGATGCGCATCTTGTCCTTAATTGGGAAAAATGTCACTTCATGGTCAAAGAAGGAATTGTGCTTGGACACAAAGTGTCCAGTGCAGGACTCGAAGTCGACAAAGCAAAGATTGACGTAATCTCAAAATCTCCACCCCTGACCAATATTAAAGGTATTAGAAGCTTTCTCAGACATGCCAGATTTTACTAACGTTTCATTAAGGATTTCTAAAAAATTGCCCGACCTCTTACTAAGCTGCTTGAAAAAGATACTCCATTTGAATTCGATGATGAATGTCAAAAAGCATTCGAATTATTGAAGGAGAAACTCACATGTGCTCCTGTGATCGTAAGCCCCAATTGGAATCTTCCATTTGAACTTATGTGTGATGCAAGTGATTTCTTAGTAGGAGCTATATTAGGTCAAAAAGATGGTAAAAACTTTTATCCAATTTACTTCGCAAGCAAAACCCTTAACCTAGCTCAACAAAAATACACCGTAACCGAAAAAGAGCTTATGGCTATAGTTTTTGCATTTAACAAATTCAGATCCTATCTTATTCTCTCAAAAACTATTGTTCACACCGATCATTCAGCTCTAAGGCACTTATTCAAGAAACAAGATGCTAAACCATGCCATATTCAATGGATCTTACTCTTGCAAGAATTTAACATAGAAATCAAGGATAGAAAAGGAACAGAAAATGTTGCAGCCGGCCGTTTGTCCCGGATCAAAAATAATGAAATTAGCGATGACAGTGAAGTCGATAATCACTTTTCTGGAGAAAC
>BQNB010062095.1:0-18770 GCA_026074375.1 Tanacetum coccineum
TGGAATTTGACCTTTTGCCTTGGTCAAGGGCATTCGGTCAGGATCTGTATTAGGGTTGCTATATAAGTGTATACCGTTCCACGAACCATTTATAAAGGCAATCCCGTTTCATACCTTATTGTTTCCAACTTATCTCTCTTTCATCATCATTTCCACCATTTGCATCATTGTCTCCGTCTTTATCGTAACCTCTAAGTGCTTAAAAGTTCAAAAATAAGCATTATTCTTTAAGCATTTTAGCATCACATTCTCTTACTTTATAAAACTTATGATGTCATTCTTATTACGTGTTATCTTATGTTGATAGGATGCCTCCCAAAAGGACGTCAACTGACTGCTGATTTTACTGCAGCCCTGGAAGCACAGACTGCTGCCATGGCAAGTGCTAGTAATCTTTCTGGAACTCCTGCAGTAAAAATGGGAAACTACAAAGAGTTTATCAGCTGTCAACCTTTCTGCTTTAATGGTACGGAAGGAGCAGTAGGCCTTATTCGCTGGTTTAAACGAACCAAATTAGTATTCTCACGAAGCAGATGTACTGAGGAAAATAAAGTAACATTTGCTACTGGTACTTTAACTGGTGATGCCTTGTCCTGGTGGAATGCACATGCCCAGCCTATGGGAATAGAGCAAGCTAATCAAATCACCTGGACTGAGTTAAAAAGGCTTCTGACGAACAAGTACTGTCCTCGAACTGAGATCAAGAAAATGGAAGATGAATTTTATGGTCTAAGTGTAAATGGAAGTGATCTCAACACTTATATTAGAAGATTCCAAGAATTAGCATTCTTATGTCTAAACATGGTGCCAAATTCTGAGAAACTTATGGAAGCTTTCATCGGGGGACTGCCGCAAAGCATTGAAGGAAACGTTACTGCTTCAAAACTAAAGACTCTGGAAGAAGCCACCAACATAGCTCACCGACTAATGGACCAAATAATAAAGAGTAATTCTGTGCAAGAAACCAATAATCACAAATGAAAGTTTGATGATAGAAGGAACTTCACCAACAACAATAACTATTCCAATAATCATGACAAAGACAACTACTCCAACAACCGCAACAATGATCACCATCAGCAGCAAAATGGAAGGCGGGAAATATTCAAGGCTAATGGAAATCATGGATATAATGGACCTCATCCCCTTTGTAGAAAGTGTACTCTGCATCACACAGGACTGTGCACTGTTAGGTGTCAAAATTGCCACAAAGCAGGCCATCAGACTAGAAACTGTAGGAGCTAAGAACATCTATTTTCCAACATCACTCTATCTCTCAACTAAATCTCGAGACATGTAACATAAGTATCAACTCTTTTTCATATGTAAAGTTCGTATGTAAAGTTATCCATGAAATAATAAAGTGATGATTCCGTTACATCTTGTTATCTGATGATATCAAAACTCGACATCATTTGTCAATTCCATCTATTCTATTATGTTCAAACTCTGAATACTCTCCTCATACCTTTGCAACATAAATTATCATCCTCGATTATATAGACGATAGTACAATCAACATCTCAGTATTATCTATCCATTCATGAACAATTCATTTTCTACACATAACCATATCATGTTTTTATGCTTAGGTAAGACGATTTATGATCATCTTATTGAAATAAATTAGAATGCTTCTTCATTTGAATAAGGAAATTATAAATCCCTAAACTATGAATTTATAAATTCTCAGTTACAAGGAGTTGGACGCTTCTTTTTGTAAGTGACTAATTATAAATAAGTAGGCTTAAGTATATAACATACGTACAAACAAGTTTCTTTCAATCTGTTTGTACAAACAATTCCTTAATCATTATAATTATTACCTTCATCATCTGTTCATTTCAAAATCTGTATCTCATGTGATTAGCAACTCTCTTACAATCGTTCCTTGACATCACTCATTCCATGATCTCCATATTCTAAAATTTTTCTTAATATATTTCTAGCAATGTAAAAAAGGAAAACACACAAATAGAATCGTATACAATGTCAAATGATTTCAATACCACTAGGTATGAAAATTTTGACAAAGACTTGTGATAGCATTCTTATTCGATGTTGACTTTTAAAGGTTAATGAATAACGATTTCTTTAAGCATTAGAGTGGCATAGTGAAGTAGACATAACACGCAGGTTCCGTAAATCGGAAGTAAATTTATTACCCCTGAATTCTTTAAGGATATAGATGAAATTCTATGACTGTCATCTAGTGGTTGTACAGTCTTGGATAATTAAGTCGACGATGTGAAAAGATGGTATTTAAAATTATGGTGTAACAACATAATTTATAAATGCATCACACAAGAGGACTTGTAACCTTGCTTAAACCTAACATAAAAAATTTAAAATTTCTCATGCCCAAGTACTTACTTATATTCACTATAAACTTTCAATTAAATCTCGGGACCGAGATTCTGTAAGGGGTGCGAGAATAATAACAAACTTTGAATTTTCATCAACCTATTTTAATATTATACATAATTGTGGGGGTAAGGAATTTTTTCGCTTTATTACATTACTTTCTATTGTAATATCTCAGTATGTCATGTAACTCTTCAGAACTAAAGTAGACGAGACATGGCAACCTATCTTGACAATTCTTTCTTCTATATGTCAAGCATACATATTAACATGTCAATTCCTTATCATCATATTTTTATTACCAAGTACATTATTCCTATAATGGCACCATTCTTAACGTTTATCAAATCCGGGGGGTTTTTTAAACAGTTATCATATACCTCTTATCCCTAATTCCTATGAAGGCCATTAATATCTAAAGTGAATGTATACACAGCGCTATATAGCATAGATACAAGTAACATAAACATCTCTTGGAAATAGATACCTCCCTCCAAGTCATGTACAAGTTTTCAAAGCTCAATGTACAAGTCATTATGCACGATATAAAAATTAGGTTGTTTTGACCTTCCATTTTTCATTCTAAATTTCTGTCACCACCAATTCTTTTAAAAGTACTACATCAATATACAATATGTGTTAATCCCTAATTGATTCTATTCATAATCTTTCTTACAGATTTTTACTCTTTAAGGTACCCTATAATATTCAAAGTTAGAAACCCTAAACCGTGCACTAAATATAAACCATGACCGTTTTCTTTGTTTTTATACCATTATTAAACCTAAACCAATACCCAAAATAAGTTTTAAATAACTAATTTACAAATTTTCAATCTTGTTCAATAATAATTCCTTCATCATTTCATATTCTACTTCAATTATACAAGAAACGAATCCAAGAAAACCAATAATTGTGCACTTAAATCGTAACTTTGACCGTTTCTCTCGTTTTAACCACTTCCTTCTCATGGTAAGCATTCAAGAGTTCATTGTAAAACCCATAAATTGAGTTTACAAACTTTATAGATCATTACCATCCTTGCTTTTAAACAATGTACGAGAATTTAGAAGAGCTAAGAAAAACCCTAAAAAGCCCTTTATATGAACCCTAATTCCAAGCTACGGCTTATTCTTTCATTTTCAACCCATTTTAACTAAAACCAACAATCAAACTTCATTGATAATACTTTATTTAAGCTCTAGGATCTGTATTCCATCATTCTTAAACAAGAGTACGCAAAATATAAACCATGAGAAAGTCATGAAAACCTAAACGTGCCCTAAATCAAAAACCCGTGGTCACTCTTTTCTTCTATTCTAAACAGTTTTATACCACAAACCAATTGTCTAATATTTGTTAATCCTTCCTATATCAGACCTTGGATTCATATATTAAACTATCCTTAATCAATGTACACATCGAAATAAAAGCTTTTGAAAACTTGGTGTGAAACCCTAGTCGAACCCAAAAACAGCACCGAAACCCCAAAAAAGCCCGAACCCCTTTACCATCAATTTTGACCCATTTAAGAACCATCCTTGTTCGCAAGATACTTACAATGAACCATTCTAGATATCCTTTAGTCCATTTACCCACCTCTTATAACTTTCTTGGTAAAATTGAAGAGAATCACAATGTTCAACACTTGGTCCTCTAAGTATTCCGAATTCAAAAAACCATACACAAACACCCTAAATCACCTCTCTAGCTTTCGCTAGTCATCACAACTCACTCCAATAAAGAGAGGCTAACACATTAGTAGCTAGCTTGTACACTTGTCCATCATTGATCTTATGAGTTACTTAGCTTCCTTAGGTTCACCTTGATAATTTACAAGTTTAAATGGACCCCTATTCCTCATTACAACCTCGCACAAACTTTCTTCTTATCTTTAACACCAATGTGAGCAACAATTTATTTGACTCCTTATGATCCTAGGATAATTCTAAGAAGATAAAGCAAGTGAAGCTGTGAATTTATTGGAATCCCCAATGAACCAAGATACTAAGGCGTACAAGGTGGAAATTACTACCCGAAATGATCCCTTTTCACACCCATTTTCTTTTGCTCCTTGAAGCTCAAACCAAAGAGGTTATAGGTATTATACTTCTTATCATCCAAACTTTTTTTATTAGTCCTATGATCTAGTTTAAAATCTTGTTAAAGTTTATAATTCAATTCATGCCTCAATTTTCCATTTTGTCAAAACCGTACACCGATTCCCTAATTTTTGCATTTTTCAATATAAATAAAAGTTATAATGATTGAATATTGTTTTAATCTATCCTAGCCTATGCTTAATATTGTTTTTAAATATAACCAACTTATTGATTTAAAGAAGGATTTTGAATTTAAAACCGCGCGTTTACGTTTTCAAACCACTAAATTTGATCCCGTTTTGCTTCCTAAGCCTAACGAAATCGTTAATTTTAAACTTGAGTCAGTTAAAACTTCATTATTTTCTAGTTTATTTAATAACTTATAAAATTCTTTTGATAATGTTAAAAGAAGACCTTGAATTGGCTATTTTGGACTATTTTGTTAATTATAATCCTTGTAGGGAGGTTTATATCCATTAAATTCTGAATTTAATTAAAGGGGCTGAATATGTCATTTTATCAATGAAGTTATTAATAATAGGGGTTTATTGTGGCTACAACTTTTCAAAGTCCTAAGTGTTTAATTGGCATATTTTTAATAGTTGAGGGACAACCAAAGTCATTAAAAAGTGCAAACTCCAAGGGCTATTTTGCAACTTTTCAATCTCTAGGGTTCTAAAATGTTAACCATTTTGAAAAGTATAAAATCAAGTTAAAACTTTACAAGACATAACTTTTTATTAACGTTCTCGTGCTAAACATTTCCAGATATTGATCAAAAAAGCTTAAAACCGATTTATAGTATCACAATACTAAGGGAGATTCATATAAGTGGTTTTCATCTTGGTACTTCGTTTTGACTGAGTGGTTGGGTTTATGATTTAAAGTGCAATAGCTCCTCAAAGGTTTACTGAATTGTCTTCTGATTTAGTGATGGCCCAAAAACAGTGATACATAATTCTAAACTTTTCCAATCAAAACTCATAATAAATATTTAGGGGACTCTCTGATCCCAAAGTTCTAGCAGTACAATTTCCTAAGGAATCAAAAATATTTACTCAGGTTGCATGTGTGGCTTTTTTCTAAACATTTGCTATTTCAACCTTACTCCAGTTAAAGATTGGTTGATAAGGTCGTTCTATTTCATTTTGGGATATATTTTACCATCTACCTATTAGGTGAGATTCATTAACCTCGCCTCTTTCTTAATTTACCTTGTTTTTATAAAAAACATGTGAGGGGAAACTGTTGTTACATACTCTTTTACATATTTGTTTTATCTTATAACAATTCTGTGAATACTTTTCAAAGACTTATATATGCTTAAAACCAGGAATACAAGTGTTTATTACAAAGTTATTTTTTTTTTCTTGATACACTATTACAGCTACTTCTAGTTACAATTTGTCAAAAAGTCCCTCATTATCATGGACCATTAATCACGTACGGCGTGGGGTGTTGATCGAAATATTGTGGATAGATCTATCAGGATTGGACGAATCCTTCAATTTGTGTTAGCCGGATGTGATTAGGAACCAAACACACTTTATTTGAATTTATAGGTTATGGCAATTACCTACACCGAGCGGCCAATTATCTCTCTTTTTATTATCACATTCTTTTTGGGTATATATTTTACACTAGCTCCCCAGTTTGTGTGCCATGGAGCTTAGGAACAGACTATACTATACAAGACAAGACCAGAAGACCAAACAAGACTATAACGAAGTTATTACACTTGTTTCTACATTAGTTTGCAATTTTTACAAATACGGGTATATAATAACATTGACACAAGTGATCATAAAATAACATTTTCATATTAATTGTTTTTCGACAATTATTACTAACTATGACTTATATTTCAATCGGTTTATCAAACCTATGAATTTCACTAATACTTTGTGTTGATCTTTTTAGCATGTATTATCTCAAGGTTATTTCAAGGAAATTGTTCTCGGCACTGAGGGGATAATTGGGTATGGGTGAAGTGGGAAGTAGTGCTTGATGGAGGAGTGAGGTAGTTTTATGAAGGAGGTTAATGGATATGGGGTGGGTTTCGTGTGGGGGGTTGTAAATTAAGGAAATGGCGGGCGGGTTTTAGAGGTGGGGTTTTGGTTTGGTGTTAGGTGAGAATAATCAATTCTAGTTAAAGTAGGATTTCATCTTTTATGATAAATCTACTAACTAGATATGCTCAGCTAAGAGCATTGTTGCATTACACATTAAAGAATAAGAATACTTTACATTTTAAGAAACTATAAAGATGACTGTCTGAGATAGGTATGTTGTTGACTTTAAATACCCCATTAAAGGTACTGTCACATTTCCATACTATGATACTTGCAATAGTATGCAAATAAAACATACGACACTCATCATATCATTCAAATCCTTCACAAATTTGTGAATTTGAAACAAGTATTCGGAAAATTTACTCAGATAACTATTTAGCTAACTATTTAGCTGTCTTGTAAACAAAGAGTTGAGAATGTTGGATACATTGAACTTCAACTTGCTAATTAGTTTCATGCATATCTGTTTTAGTATTTGGATAATTAGGATTGTAAAATAATTTTTATTTTCTGATGAATAAAATTACTTGGTATTTGTTATTCATTCATATAATAATTGTTATCATATATTTGCATGTTTAATCCTTGAATGATTTTATCATTCTAAATATGTCAATTGTCGGTTAACAATATGGGAATATTGTTTGTAAGGCAAATGTGAGTGTTAGTTATATTATTTGAATATACGGATTGTTCCCGCCAAACTCATATGTATTCACAAGGGTTGCATATTGAATACCCCAACCTTCGAACATTTACTTTTGAATCCTTGTCATGAGTAAAATGTCAAAAATGGTTTAATAAGTCATCCTTAGACTTGAGATACAAACAAGTTCTGTATGTGTGGATATCACTTTGTGATTATAGCCAAACGCTGCCTGTGATATGGTAGTTAAAAAAGCTATTTTTTAGAGTGAATGTGAAGCAGCATCCACAACACTTGTAGTCAACAAAGGATTTGTTCTTCCACATTATATGTGAAAAATGATACCATGGAACCTCTCCATAATCAATCAGATAATTGTGTGGCCACATCCAAAGGGTAATTTTAAGATGATTCTTAATTAAATTTGGTATATCTGAATTAACTATTATAACGAGAATCTAAATGGTTAAACTATATGGAATGAGTTAGGATCCATATACATGGTTTAACGGTATCTGAACAAAGGGATGATAAAAGCAAGTAATAAATAACCATTAATAAACTGAGATTGTTCTTGAAACTATTCAAGTATTTCTAATCTAAAAGTAATTGTGTGTGTTTGCTAGATGTTGCCAATTAAGTATATCTGCAAGCCTGCTACTCCGCCTCCCAAGTAGGAGCTGTTGGAATTTGGTAGTCGGTTCCACAAGTTATACATTAGAAATACGTAAGCTTATTGGGGGCACACACGTTAATACACGAAGAGTATGGTTACTTCACGATTTATATTTAAATAGTTATTTAATTAATTAATTGTTTAATTAATTATATAATATATTTTAAATAAAGAACCAAGGGACTAAACTAGAGAAAACCCGAACCTTGTGGATCCCCTTGTTTGGCCAAAACCCACAAAGGGTCTAGAAGGATGTGTTTGTTCGGTTGGGAGAAGAAAAAACGAAGGAGAAATATTTGTTTTTAATTATGGGAATTATACTAATCTTTTCCTCCAAGATTTAGGGTTATTGGGGTCCTATATAAACACACCCCATATCCCTCATTCTTTATTCAATCCTCTCCAAAACTATTCAAGAAATCGGTTCTCTCCTTTGCCCTTAAACCCTAAATCGGCAGAACCCCAAAAAGGGTTTTTTCAGCTAAACCGCTACACAAACTACCTCCATAATTCGCTTAGGGTTTCGGCGATTAACCTAAACCGCGGGGTTAAACCGCGCTCTTCAAGATTTTCCCGTTCGCTTGATTTCTTCGTTTAAGTGATTTAAGGTACGCGTGTTGGTGATTCCTCAAGATGACGAATTAGGATTTAAACCTTATTAAGGTTTGTTTGTTTTTTTCGAATTCAACAAGAAACGCAAGGCGTGCGTTTGGTTTTGAATAACACGTTGGTGTTTGATCGTGAGGGTAAGACTAGCAATTCTTACATACTTGGTTGACGTGTTTGTGTGAGCAACCTTAGAGGCGTTTGTTTTAGACGCTCATTGTATTCAAGAATAATCACAAAAGGTACGCTTTTCTTATTTAATATGTGTTAACGTACTTGCCATAACTAGTCCCATCCGTTGCGCACTCGTGGATAAATTGGTTAGCTAGATTAATAAATCCCAACAGTGGCATCACGAGTCAACTCGTTTTGGCATCTAGGGTTACACACTTAAAAATCAAATTTTACGCCTTGTTTGATTTTTATTATTATTATGCTGCGATTATTTTTCTTTATTATTTAAAGCTCAAGCTTTAAATGACGAAGTGGCCTTGAAGCAAACCTATTTCTACTAACTTTGTTTAATAAAACTTTCAATGTACATTTCTAACATCCATAATTTAAGATATGGCAATATTTTAGGGGCCGTTTAGTTGGTGAAAATTTTTCTTACTTTTTCAATTTCTAATTTCCTATAGAAGGGAATTGTTTTTCTTTTTTAGAAAAGAGTTAAGATTTTGAAAACCTGTTTAGTTGGAGTTACATTTTTTCTTTTTATTTAGAAGAAATGAGAATGAAAAAAGTGAGACTGATAAAATGAGCTTCTCACTTTTTTTGAAAAATGTTGAAAAAAAGTGAGAATGAGAATCCCACCTTTTTTGAAAAATGTTTGAAAAAAAATTGCAACTAAACGGATTTTCAATATTTTCCTTTTCACATGAAAATTTTCCTGGAAAAATGAGTTATTTTTCGCCAACTAAACGGCCCCTTAGTTTTTCAAAAAAATCGGTAACCAACTGAGATTTGCATCAACCTTGTCCATATCATACAAAAACCCATAATATACTCTAGCTAGTATCATCAACTCAGCTCATCAAAGCCGAGTTTCTTAAATAAAATCCGTGTCTTGCTTTTAAGCAAACAAATTTTTTTAATATTTTTTTTTTACTAGTTACAAGTACAAGTTTTTTGCAACTTGAACATAACAATAACATTTTAAAACTGAAACGTAAATATCAATTGTGGATAGCTTAGTGAACGGGTTTTTTGGCCAGATCTAACCAGATACAGCCGGGTCTAACCGGATACAACCGGGTCTTGGCCAGGTACTGCAAACAAAAGAAGGTACAGCAAACAAAACAAATTAACCAAATATAGATAGCAACAATGTTTAGAACCTATATATAAATAAATATTAGATACAGTTTAATCGGAAAATATTACTTGTTGTGATGACTGATTGCGTAATTCTTTGAAGAGGGATAGTAGATTGTGGGACGTTAGTAACAACATTACTATGAACAGGAATTTTGCGGGGGCGTCCACGACCCCTTTTAGGGACTGACATATTATGACATATTCCTGGTGGTATTGATATATTTGAATCTGTTGAAACATATGAACGAACAAAAATAATCAATAGACCAAAACACATATTACATCAATAGCATGAGGACAAACATTTAGAGTGTTATGTATTACTTGATGTGATGTCTGATAGCGGATGTCGTTTTATACGTGCAGTTGGCAGTGGGCATGGCAAATGTGAATTCATTACTGCTTGGCCTTTCAAGTTTTGTCCATGTCGTATTATAGGTTGAGAACCTAAATGTTTGTACAACGTCAACAATGAAAATAACGGCACAGATATGATGCATGTATTATGGAAAAAAATTTATTCTTTCAAAGAGTAGTTCTCTTGTTGGCGATGTGTTTATGGTTGATAGTGAAGAATTTTTGTGTTTTACGGGAGTAATTTTTTCTATTCCCCGCTCGAATGATTAGCTGAAAAACAAATAAATGTTATCAAAAATATTGGACATACAATCTTTAATCATATTAACTCTTAACATTATTTGACATACCTGCTTTTTGAACTGAATTTAAACATTGAGAATATCCAAACGTTGATTGTTTACCCTTTCCTAAATTACTAATCTGCGCATATGGCAACTCGTTGAAAGATAACACACGCTTGATGAAGTTTTCATGATTATCTGCGTAAGAATGAATGTCATTATAATAATGTAAAAACAAAATTATTTATACAGTTTTACTAACATAATGAAAATACACATTACCATGTGGCAAGTTGTTTATGTGATGTACTGTGTGTAGGTGGATTGACCAAAGTTGTAAATGATAAGAATTAATAGTTGTTATAAATGACAAAAGTTATTAATGGACGTCCACCTTTCCTTTTTTGTAAACCAAGTTTTTCAATCGTATGCTGATAATTTACATTTGATTGTGGTGTTAACAATGGTTGCACATTACGTGAATCATCCATGTTTTTGTTGATGGATGACAATAGCTCCATATGGCTCGGTAGCTGATTAAGGAAACTACTGACTTTGATTGACCATGTTCATACTCTGACGTTTTTGCCCTGTTTTTTCAACAGGATTTTTCATTTTTGCATCAATTTGATAACATTTTATCTGTAGTAAGCTTCTTATACCCATTAAACGAACATAATATTTAAACGCATTCCACCCAAAAGATTTAAGTTGCGTCACTAAGTAAACCTCAATTTGGCACATTCACTAAATGCACCTCATGGCTTTCTAAAGATATATAATTGTGTCTTCTTGTGTTTTGTTATATTTTATTAGCAAATAAATATATGTAACTTTACAAAGTGGTTCATGTGTAGGCGATAAAGGAGTACTAGCATTGGCTCCACCCCACCAAGGCATCGATGGTGAATGGAGTGATGGGTCAGGCGTCATTGTATACAAATGGAACGACAAGACTGATCGATAAAAACGAAATATGGGAGGTTAACTGGAAAAACAGATGGGAGCTGTTGTGCTTTGTGTATGGTTGAAAATGCGGGCGCTCTTAGTCATCACAAGGTTGGCACATGTCTTTTTTTTGGGGGTAAAAGGTTTTCACCGGATAAATGTTTACACCAAAAAACGTTTAAGTTACAAAAGGTGTTGGTGAAGTCCTTCAACCCCCCCCCCCCTAATCCGTTTACTATGGGCACTAACAAGCAAATTAAAGGAGCTTACTACCAAAAACAACCTATAAGAATGACAATGCATTCTTAAGGGTGTAAAACATGGAAATAACGACTCAACGTTTTCCTACCACGACTATTTAAAACGGATTTCAAATCCATAACAATAATGTTGCAGTCCCGCCTCAGTGAATAAACCCTGACGCCTCAGATCCATCAAAAAAGCCATCTCCAAATCATCTTCATCCATAGAGAGAAACCAGCTACCTACCCTAGAAGTGTATTCGGCCAATTTGACAATAAACCTAGCATCCTCCTCTGAATCCTCCACAACCGTATCAACGAGTATCTAGATTATTTTAGAAGCTTCCTTGTCGGTTTTAAACTTTGACCACAAATTTTCTCGTTGTTGCTCCTTTACAGTTCCTCAGTACCAGAGATTTAGTCTTTGAGCTTCCTCGTCCACATTGAAGCCATCTTTTTATAGGATTTGTATACTGATTGACCAAATATTGGGAGGTCCAACTGGAAAAACAGATGGAGCTGTTGTGCTGAGTATGGTGAAAATGAACCACCTTGTTGCCAAGGTTGGCATGTCTTTTGATGGTGATTTTTGGAAAAAGTGGCATGAATCTGAAGTAAACCATGGCAATGAAGATACTTTCTGAGGCATGCTTCGGATTAAGAGGAGTGTTTCTGCAAGACATAGCCAGGTAAGCTTACTTTCTTTCTGTTTTTCTTGTCCAACAGGTTCTATCAAAATTATCGCCTTTCCATTTTTTTAGTTAAAGATCACCTTCCCATTTTTCGCATGCTTTCTGTATAGTCATAAGCAAAAGACTTTTTAGGTCAAACACATATCATTACAGGGTGTTTATGATTTTAATAGCGTATAATTTATTAACTTGTATTTCCTCTTATTGTATTACAATTCATTCTTTTTCGTTCGTGATTAACGGTATACTCCCTCCGTCTCAAAATTATTGTCCCCTATTGACTTTTCAGTCTTTTTCTTCGAACTTTGACCTTAAATATTTTTGTTCGTGTTATATTATAATTGATGTAAAATATATGAATTGATTGGTTTTTGATTGTATTTTCATTGTTATAATTTTCATCAAGTATTACATAACAAAAAAAAATATTTAAGGTCAAATTTGAAAGAAAAAGACTTGAAATGTCAATAGGGGACAATAAATTTGGGACGGATGGAGTATAATTTTACGATGTTCGTAATTCATTAACCGTTAATTAATATATGATGATGTAAATATGTGGGTGACATATTGGGCTGCTTATAAGGGCCATGATAAAGCAGTAAAACATATTAGATTCAACATCTTTTAAATTAAGAAAAATAAACAATAGAAACTCCTTCATTCTTTAAAACTTTATAATAACAAAACAATTAAAAAACAAAAGGTTTAAAAAATGTTTCGATAATAAACAATTTTTTAAAAGAAATATTTAACCAAAAATAAAAAAAAACAATAATCACAAGTCATACCCGCCCATCGGGCGGGTATTTGCATCTTGGGCATGGTCCCGCCAATGCGTGGCGGGCGGTGGGGGATCGTGGTGTGTGTTTTTGTGTGGTGTGTGTGTAGAGTGTGAGTGGTGTTGTTGTGTGTGTGAGGGGGGAGCGGTGTGGTGGGGGTGGGTGTGTGTGGTGTGTGTGGGTGGTGTGGTGTGTGGTGTGTGGTTGGGCTGTGTGTGTGTGTTTGATGTGTCGTGCAGTGTGGGGTGAGTGACGGTCGAGTGTGTGTGGGGTGGTGTGATTAAGTGAGAGTGGTGTGTGTTGTGTGTGTGGAGTGTGTGTGTGAAGACGGTGGCAGAGTGTGTGTAGGTGAGTGTGAGTGTAGGGTGTGTGTGTGTGTGTGTTGTGTGTAGTGTGAGTGAGGTGTGTGTGTGTGTGTGTGCGGTGGGTGTGAGGGGTTGTGTGTGTGAGGTGGGTGTGATTGTGTGTGTCGGTTTAAGTGAGGTGTGTGAAGGTGAGTGTGTGTGTGTGGGGGTGTGTGTGACGTGTGTGTAGGTGTGTGTGTTGTTTGTGTCGGTGGTTTGTGAAGTGTGTGGTGAGTGTGTGAGTAGGTGGTGTGAGTGTTGAGAGTGTGTGAGTGTGTGTGAGTGTGTGTGTGTGTCATATCGTGTCAGTGCTCGGTGTATGTGTGTGTAAGGTGTGGTGGTGGTGTAGGTATGTGTGTGTTTTGATCGGTGTGTGTGTGTGTGTTGGCGGTGATGTGAGAGTGAGGGTGTGTGTGTGCTGTGTGTGTGTGTAGGGTGTGTTAGGAGGTGTGTGATCGGTGTTGTGTGTGGTGTGTGTGTGTCGTGTGTGTGTGTGGTGTGTGTGTGTGTGTATGAGTGATGGTAGTGTGTGTGAGTGTGTAGGCTGTGTGGAGGTGTGTGATGGTGAGTGTGTGTGTGATGAGTGTGTGTGTGGGTTGGTGTGTGTGCTAGTGGTGTGTCTCGTGTGTGTGTGTGTGTAGGGAGTAGTGTGAGGTTGGTGTGGGGGTGTGTAGGTGTGTGGGTTGGTGTGTGAGTGAAGATTGTCTGGTGATGTGATGTGTGTGTGGGTGAGTGTGTGTGTGCAGGTGGGTGTAGTGTGTGTGTGTGTGAGTTGTGTGTGTGTGTGTGGGTGGTGTGGGTTGTGTGTGTGGGTGTGTGTGTGTGATGTGTCGTGTATGTGTGTGTGTGTCGAGTGCTGTGGAGGTGTGTGTGTGTAGGTGTGTTGTGGTTGTTGGTGTGTGTGGTGTATGCGTGCTTCGTGTGTGTGTAGGTGAGTCTGTGTGTGTGTAGTCGGTGTGAGTTGGGTGTGTGTGTGAGTGTGAGTGAGGTGTGTGTGTCGTGAGAGAGTGTGTGAGAGAGAGTAGGTGAGTGAGTGTGTAGTGAGTGGTGTGTGTGTGCGTGAGTTGAACAGGTAGGGCATGACTGAGATATAAGTATTATTTATATAGTATATATATGACGTATATAATATAGTTATATATAGATTTTACTTATATATATCGTATGATATAAGTATATATATTATTAGTATATGAGAAGTATATATATATATATTATAACGTGTATATATATATATGTTTATTTTTATCTAAGTATATATATAAAGTATGTATATATAAAGTACTATATAGAGGGATGGGTTCTAGGAAAGAAAACCATATTTTGCTAGAAAACTCAGAAACCAATACTGTGCCTATAATTGTGTCAGAATGTAAAAATTGTATTTTAGACAAAAGGCCGCGATATGTTAGGGTGTAAATTAAAAACGCAAATAATCCAAAACCATACAGATGCCCTAATTGTTTCAAGGCTAATTTGAGAGGAAACCGCGAGTAAGTAAGTTAGTAGAGATATATATGTAGATAGAGTATATATATATATATATATATAGAATATATGTGGTTGGATCATGAGGGGGAAAACCTAATTTTGATGAAAACCCAAAAAACCCCTGCGGAACATTCCTTTCTTGCCTGATATTCCAATTTTGAAGGCTAAAAAAAAGTAGGGTATGATGTGGGGTGTTTGGAGGGCTGATTGGGGGCGGTGGGAGGTGGGCCGGGGAGGGGGGGGAGTGCACATTATGAGGGGGGTCACGTGATAAATGGACAAAGGTGGTGGGTGTGAGAGAGTGTTTGTAGGAGTTGGGATTTGTGAGTGTGTGGTGTGATGATGTGGTGTCGAGTCGTTTTTTAGGTTGAGATAAATGGATTTGTGTCGAGTTTGTAGTGTGAAGGTTGTGAGTGTGTGTGTGTGTGGTTAGATAGCTGAGTGTGTGTGTGGTGAGTGTGTGAGTGTGTGTGTGAGTAGGTGGTGTGTGTTACATGTTAGGAGTGAGGTGTTTGTCGGTGTGAGTGTGGTGTGTATGAAGGTGTTCTGTGGGTATGAAGGTGAGTGTTTGAGATACGGAGGTTTGACGTGTTTCGGAGATTGTCGTGTGTGTGAGAAGGAGTATGGTGTGTGATGTGTGTGTGGAGGAGTTTGTGTGTGTGGTAGAGATGTGTGTTGGTGAGTGACGGTCAAGTGTGTGTTTAGGTTAGTTTGTGTAGGTGAGTAAGTGTCGGTTGTGTGTGGTGAGTAGAGTGTAGTGTGTGGATGTAGGAAGGTCGTGTTATGAGGAGGAGGGGTGTGTGTGTGAAGGTCGTGTGTGTGTGTGGGGAAGGTGAGATGAGTGTGTGGGTCGGATGTAGCTGTGTTTGTGGTCGGAGTGTTAGGTGTGTGTAGTTGAGTGTGAGTGAGGTCGGTGGTGAGGTGTGTGTACGGATGTGTGTGTGGAGTGTGTGGTCGGATCGGAGAGTTTGAGTTGAAGGAGTGGGAGAGAGATCCGGTGATTAGTCGGATATTGATTGAGAGGGTCGATTGTGATGTACTGGCAGATTTACGGATATAGAGTTGTAGGTATTAGAGTAGCTGACGTATATAGTGTAGGTGTAGTGTCTGAGGTGTGTGTGTGTAGGAGTGTGTATGTCTGAGGGTGCTGTGGTGAGTGAGTGTAGGTGGTGTAGTGTGTGTTTGTGTTTGTGTGTGTGTGTGTGTGTGTGTGTGATGGTCTTGTGAGTTGGTGTGTGAGTGCGGTAGAGAGAGTTGTCTGGTATGGGGGGCGTCGGGAACGAGAAGTTGGGTGCCCAAAGGGTGGTTGGGGGAGTAGATAAGTGGCCAACTTTCTACGGCGCTGGTTTTTTAGGGGGGGGGGAGACGGAGACGAGTCGACTATATCTAAGGGGGGAGCACTGGGTAGAGTTGGAGTTTACAGTTGCTGGGTGCGGAAGGTATATTACACGAAACGGAGGCTCAAAAATAGGGGTCCTCCTAACCGGTAGCGACAACTAGGCCCTTAAAAACTGTTTCATTTTCTATACATTTTTTTCTATTTACTTTGCATTAAAAGTTGTTTGCTTATTTAGGGAGTAATAGTTTGTGTTGTACTAAGTTTTATTTACATACGCAAAAAGAGGATTTCGCGGAAAGTTTTCACTTTACTGCCCAGCTGAAAAATGGAATGAAATAGTTATGTAAAATCATAGTTTTTAGTATCTCACTCACATACAAAACAAAACAAAAAAGATAGCCAAATTACGGTCGTTGTGGCCATGGCTATACGTCGGATAACGCCGCTATGACGAGCTCAGCGGTGCAGTTTGGCATTACTTTTGTTAACGATATACTTCTTCCCGTCTTTCTCAAGTTAATATATTTGAGCACAACGATAATAAACGACATCACGTTCCCAGATATATTGGTTGGACAAATGTCAAGAGGGACTACATCACATATGACTTCATCGATAAATCGGTTTGTAATGGCAAAACGAAATTTACATCTCCGGTTCACTCGTCCTTATTTATCCACCAAGACGAATATGGACGAGGGGGTGGTGTTGTCTCAAAATAAAATTATAAGGGGGTGTTTGTTTCGGCTTATGAAACATAAGCACATTTGGACTTATATTTCACAAGCCCTAATTTTTCGGCTTATTTTGAGACTTGTGGGCTTATATAAGGGGGTGTTTGTTTCGGCTTATGAAACATAAGCACATTTGGACTTATATTTCACAAGCCCTAATTTTTCGGCTTATTTTGAGACTTGTGGGCTTATATAAGTTTATTAAACTTATATAAGCCCTCAAGTCTTAAAATAAGCAAAATAAAATAAAATTGGGGCTCTTGTGTTTCATCCCTTGGTTTTTTCCTATTGGTGCTCTTGTAAATGTAACAAGGGGGTTTGCCTGCGCTTCGCTGCGGGGCGTTTGCAACCCCCTCTCCGCTCTTTAAACAAAATACAGTATTATAGATAGAAACTGAACATTACAAAATATAGTAATAGCAATACTCCAACCAACAAATAAATTTGACTATTCCAACTCCAACTAACAAATAAGTTTGTATACATACATTTGAATGATTATGATATGACAATGCAATATATAGAAAACACAATCGAAAAAGAAAAAAGAGAGTAGCATACACCCGTCTTTCGGGCGGGAAGATCAAGTGACATTCTTTGTAATATGTGCATTATTCCGCATTTACCTGCATTCAGCAAAACATTACTAAGTCGTGGAACAAAATATATAGAATCTGAAAAGAAAAAGTAGATGTGGCAAAAACGCGGGTTGGACAGACAGATTTCTATTATGGTTGTCATTTTGTAAAATTATACATATGATATTTGACATAAGAGAAAATCTTGCATGGCATGTAATGTTGTCAGATCTGGAAGGTATAAGATAGAGAAAGCTTTTTCTTTTCAGCTATTACCCAGAAAGCACTAATCTTCAGTAACTTAATTCATTTGACATTTCACATATGAATATATAAGTAAATATGTGCAGGAAGCCAGGAATAGCAATCGAGACCATAAATTTTCAAAGAAAAACATAAGGACGTCATCAGATTGGATAGCAGGCACATAAACTGTGTAACGTGGTGTCTAAAAGAACCAATTCAGATACCGTTAACATTATGTGCAAACGTATCTAATAAATTGGAGTAGGCCCACCTTACAGTCGGGGGTTTTTAG
This sequence comes from Tanacetum coccineum, assembly GCA_026074375.1. Taxonomy (NCBI): domain Eukaryota; kingdom Viridiplantae; phylum Streptophyta; class Magnoliopsida; order Asterales; family Asteraceae; genus Tanacetum; species Tanacetum coccineum. The sequence goes on from BQNB010062095.1 coordinate 18,116, forward strand.
ATTTAAGATATTATCCAACACCAGATACATTGCCTCCGCTACCAATCCCCATAAAAAAGATGTCAACTTTACCATTTGTGTCGTCCCACATCTCTAGACCGGTCGTCTCAAAATGCACCTATTATCATCAACATATAATGTCAAAACTGTAATGTATCAAATATGTGAAAGAATCACAATGCAAGTTTAAAAGTGCTTATATGTTCTATTGGCACAAATGAAGAGTTTTAAGAGTGATTGTGATTGCTTGTCCAAGTTTTGAATCGCTCATTAAAACTGATTATACGATTACTGAATTTTTGAGAGTGATTGCTTATCTAAGTTTTAGAGCGGCCTGAAATGTCCGATAACGGAGCTGAAGTAGTGAATCTATCGGCCTAATCACAAAAATCACATATTTTGACCCGTTACCCAATCTTCTAAGTTTTAAACAGTAGTCCGTTAAGCATAGCTAGTAAAATAAAACTTATAACTAACTTTGACAGTTATCAGTAACATATAACCTAAACCAACAAAATTTTACTTCATTATTAAAGGGTTCAAATTGTCTCCTATATCAATACAAATTCAGTACAAACTATAAAAAAATTCTAACACAATGAAATTTCCTATATATGTTTGTACCATACTAACGGTGGACCACATAATTTAAGAG
>BQNB010062095.1:20362-36212 GCA_026074375.1 Tanacetum coccineum
CTTTGCGTCAAAGGCGATATTATTATTATTATTATTATTATTATTATTATAAATCATTTTGTTTGTAATTTACTTATTTTATTTTATAAATTTTTATATTTTATATTTTTTACTTTTAAATTTATTTTATTTTATTATTATTATTCTCTATTATAAATAACTTTATTAGAAATTTAAGGGATTTACAAACAATTATTGGGAAGCCGAGATATCATCTAGGCCGCCACTCCTTGATGTGTTTGTTTATCTGACTGGGGCTTCCGCCTTTGACACAAACCAGGATGACTGATTTTGTTCCGCCTTCACACGTTTACGTTGTGCCGCATCAATCAGCCATCATGGTTTGTGTCAAAGGCGGAAGTCCCAGTTAGATAAACACACACATCAAGGAGTGGGGCCTAGATAATATCTCGGCTTCCCAATAATTTTTTATAAATCCCTTAAATTTCTAATAAAGTGATTTATAATAAATAATAATAATAATAATAAATTAAAAATAAAATAAGTAAATTACAAATAAATATAATAGAAATAAATAAAATAATAATAATAATAATAATATCGCCTTTGACGCAAATGAGTGAAGGCCTATATAGTATCTCGGCTCTCCTCTAATTTGTTGTAAATTCTATTATTATAATAAAGTGATGATTTAATTAAACAAAAGTAAAAAATAAGAGTAAACTGCAAAAATCATCCCTGTGGCTTGTAGTTTGTGGCACTAATCATCCCTAGCCGATACTATTGGCACTAATCATCACCGAGTGGTGAAACGTTCAGCAAAAATCATCCTTAGAGGGATGATTTTTGCAAAACTTTTTGTTAAACTTTTTGCAAAAATCATTCCCAATAAGGATGATTTTTGCCGGACATTTGCCACTCAGGGATGATTAGTGCCAATAGTATCGGCTAGGGATGATTAGTGCCACAAACTACAAACCACAGTGATGATTTTTGCAGTTTACTCTAAAATATATGTTTGGTATATTTTCCTAAACTGAAATTATAGGATTCCAGATCGGGCTGCGTTAGTAGGCCGGGTTCAAAAAAGTGGTTAGTAACCGGGCCACTCCACACATACAGGCCCAACGCTAGGCCCAAAAGTGCCTGCTAATTATAATGTATAGATAATAGCTATACTTGTTTTTGGGTAAAAGGTTTTTACTTTTTACACACGATAAGTATATTACTCAAAAGAACGTTTAAGTACATAAGATGTGAGTGAATTTCATATCTTAGCCTGTTACATAAACATTAACACTAATATAACAAGACACACCGCTTCTAAATAAGGAGGAGACAACTAATCACTAGAATACATTTGACTCGACACCAAATATAAACTTTTATCTAACTTGAACACGAAGATTGATATCTAAGGCCATGCAAAATGCCTTATGTTCTTCACTTAAGTCACCTATATCATCTTCAAAACCTTTGTACAAATCATAATCTTCATCCTCAAGAAAGCTCACGTTTCGAGCACGCCACTAGCAAAAAAATTGCAGATTTATTATAAACTTCCTCCACATCACTATCGTTATCCTCATTAACCTTCTCACTAGAGTGACCCAAATCAACCACCTTTGAAGCGACACCCTCTTCAACAATGTGATTAGTATTCACGTCCGGTTTACTCAAAACATCAAAATGATTTGACGTACTCGCCATGTTACCACCATTTGATGTAGATGCCTCGTTAGATGTAGACGCCTTATTCTTTGCATCCTCCTTAGCTTTAGACGGTTTATCTTTGGGACGATAAGCAAACTTAGAGTTAGGCACCACAAACACTCTATTATTACCCCCCTTGAACTACTTTCATAATCCGCAACTTGAGTGTCCGGGTTAGTGGATTTGCGAGTTCATATACCCCTACTCTAATATGACTCATTTACTTTATTTGCCGAGAAGATAGATACCAAACCTAGATACATTAATTGCATATATAAAGATGTTCAAAAAAAAATTGCATATATAAACCGTTTTGAACCATTTACGCTTCAAACAAGAATAAAAAAGTATCTAAAAAATATAATTTTCAGGAAAACAAAATGAACCAAACCTTCAAAATTTATATTTTTATATGGGTTAGGAAAGTTAAGTGAACACACATTGACTAACATATTAGTCGTGTCGAACTACATACAAATCTCAATGAAACACAACTCTATTTCATTTATTTTTGTGTCGTGATTCTCAACTTGTTGACCAGTTTATAGACAAAATAAGATTGAGTAAGCAATTTGTTTTGGCCAAAATGTATTTCAATACTCTCATGTTAATTTTAATTTTTAGTATCATGAACTTTTAGAGATATAACACGATATCTTAAATTTGGCTAACTGGATTATATGATACCTTTAAAACACCCGTCATAATGTTAGAATTGTTTTTTTCTTCTTTCTAAGTCTTATTATACCACCTTTTTAGTTAGGGCAAATGACACAAAAAAAATACTAAACTTGAGGGTCATTTTCAATCAATGTATCGTATTTTTTTTTTTGCATAAAAAGGTACCCAACTTATTTTTTTTGCCAATTTGAGTATTCTCGTTAAATATTTAACGATCATCCGTTAAGTTTTACATTATAAGTCCACCGCCGCTACCACCACCCCTAATCATCATCGCCACTACCAAGCCTCCCCACCGCCATCACTACTAATCAGTGCCTCCACTACCAACCCCACCCACCACCGCCGTAACAAGAAACAAATATACATCACCATATATAAATAAATAGGGATTATATTAGCTACATGTCTAATCTAGCCAATTGGCTACAATATGTGCTACAAACTGTGAGACCCTGAGTCATTTTATAGGTCTCTGAGTCATTTGTGTGCGTCCCTGAGATATTTTAGTGTATTTTGAGAGGAGGATTGTAGCCAATTCGCTACAATAATTGTAGCCAATTGACTACAATAATTGTAGCAAAGTTATCCCCAAATACATATTCCATTAAGTTAGTGAATTGTTTGGCGATCAATATAAATACAATGCATTTCCAAATTTATATAAATATTACTATATTATATTCCCCCCGTCCTATTTTTATTGTCCACATTTCCTTTTTTTGATATCCTAATTTAATTGTCCACTACTAAAAATTGATAGGGAAGTTTGATCAAGTTTACTATATTACCCTTGTTTAAAATTATAATTACAAACTTGAAAGAAGACTTTAATTAATTAGTTAAGGGTAAAACTGTCATTCTGTCAAAAAGTAAGAAAGAAAAAGCAGTAATAAATGCACTTTTTCTTAAACTGTGTTTTTTGTCGGGGGACAATAATTTTGGGACGGAGGGAGTACCTTTATATTAACAGGCAAGATCGTTGCCCCAATGCACATTAAATGCATTTAATGTAAAAAATTGGCCCGACCCATTTTTTTTGGCTCGTAGTATAATGTCTCGGGTTTTTGTGGGTTTGCTACGTGTCTTCCTCTCTTCTATCCACCGCCCCCATCACTCCTTTCCAGAAAACTCCTCACACTGTTATCCACTCATTCCCAAATCTCAATCTCAATAGCAAGTGAGATCCTCATTCCAATTCATTAAAATAAAGCAAATCCACTCCTTCTCATCAATCATATTTATATGTATGCTATTGTTTTGGTTTGTGAGATTGAGGTAGTGTAGATATGTGATCATTCATGTATTGATTGTGTTAATTCACTGAATTTTGTTAAATTTGTGTAATTAGGGTTTGAGTGTTGGGGGTTTTGAAATTTATTAGCGGTGATGGCGTCGAAGATAATTTTGAAGGAGTTTAAGTATTTGCAAAAGGATCCGCCTACGTCATGCAGTGCTTGGTATAAGTTTATAGCTTTTTTAATAGATTTTGTAAATTTTAGCAAATAATGATTGCAATATATCATCAAGTGATATCTTATTTTCTTCTTGAGGTGATCTTCTTTTTAATGGTTATTTATTTTTGGTTAGCGTGCTAAATTTTAGTTATGTCTGACAAGATGTTATTTTCGTTTTATTTCTGAAAGGAAGTTGAAAAGCGCGTCCTTCGCGTGGCAGTAGCAGGGATTCCAAAGACAATTGATAATAATATTACTGTAAGTTTTCTGAACCGTTTTCATTCTTTCATTAAACTGGAAAATAAGAATAAAGGTTGGGGTTTGGTGCTCAAAATGGGGGCTTAAATGGGTGCGCTTGGGGTGCTGAAATAGGGGGCCTAAATGGGTGCGTTTGGGTGCTGAAATAGGGGGCTTAAATGGATGCGCTTGGGTCGTGAAATGGGGGTGGGCTAGGGGTGTTGAAATGGGTGTGTTTGGGTGTTGAAATGGGTGGGTATGAGAATGGCTCATTTTAAACCAAAGTATATTGGCTTGCATCAAAGTTGGGTAAGTGACTGGGATTAAGAAAGAGATTATGTATTCTTCTCACGTGAAATGTGTAATTTTATATAGGTGAAGAGGTATCTTAATATTGGTCAAGAAGCCACTCTTAAGGAAAAAGCTCAGAATCATTGACAAATTTGTTTATGAATTAATACGAAAAAATAGGGGCCAGATGAGAGACGGAAACCTCTGTGTGCGTAAACTTTTCGTTCCTTTCAAACAAACAAACATTTTTCTTTATGGTTAATGTTGCTTGCTTCCTGTTATAGTGTCACATTTACCCTTACACTTCTATGAAATTTACACACAAAATCATGTTACTATAAGGAGTTTAATGCGAAAGGAACATATTAGTAAACCGCCAAATATTTGAGAGTGAGTATATGATTACAGGGGGTCTATGCAACGTTACAACATTGCAGTGGATTTTCCTGCGCTTGCTTGCCTCAAAAGATTGGTTTTTCCGAGTCCCGTATGTTGGCAGGGCACCACAACTAAGTTGTGGATGCAGCCATGGCGGGTATTGATTGGTTAGGTCAGTGAGTATATGATTATAGAGGGTCTAACATGGTTTTTTCACTATTGTGCATTTTTTTTGTTTCGACAGAGCTCATTATCAGCCAATTGTTGCGAAGGCATATGAAAAGTAGATTGACATCATCAACAACATTCATTTAAGTTTAGAATCAAATGATGGCTAAGGTGCACAAGTCTTTACTTACTCTTGGATGTCGAGATTTGTCGTTTTAGGATATGAAGTAATCATTTGAAAATTGTATTCACAGTATGGTTACAAGGTTCAATCGCATGTATATGATTTAAGCAATGTGATCACTCGACAACTCTCTATATGGTACAGTCCTATACTCATATTTCTTCTCTTTTCTGTTATCATACTTCTTTCTTGCGGATTATGATTAGTTTAGACGTAATGGGCTGGTCAGCAAATGGGTTGGGTTAGGTCGTCCACCAAATACTTTTTTTAAGGTCGGTAAAAACCACTTTTTTAGGCTTATGTCTTATGTCAGCTTATCATGTTAAGGTTATAAGCAGGAAAAAATGGCTTTACAAGCTTCAAATTTGGAATTATACATATTAAATTCCGCAAGCTGTGTGATTAACTAATTTCAAATCCTAATTTTATTTATGACTGTAATTTGTGTGTTATAAAGTTGAAGAAATCGTTGCAAGCCATTTTTTTTCGCAAATTGGGAAGATATTGGAGATACTTACGTTCAAGACACTAAACCACAAGGGTTAAGCTTGAGTTGTTTTTGAGGATGCTCTATCTGCTACCAGTGCGATAAAGCAATTGCAGGGGTTTTCGTTTTACGACTAACCTATGGTATGTTCAGATCACTTTCGTTTATCTTTTTTTAATCACTTTTGTTATTATAGGCGGTTTGTTGCAGCTGCTCCAAAACTTATTGTTTGACCCCTAGATTCGAATGCTTATTAGCCGTAATGGCCTTCAACTCCCTTATAGGCACTTTGTTGCAGCTACTCCAAAACTTATTGTTTTGTCTCCATAACCAATGAGGATTAGCACCTAAAAGATTAACAATCTAAGAAAGATGGAGCATGATCACTTGCAAGTTAAATAACCATAATAACAAAAGTCACATGATTCTTAGCAAATCCTAATCCCAACCAACAGTAGATAGAATTGTATCAGACAGTTTACACTTCAAAACATAATAATACCAAACCACAAAACTAATAGAGTCAAGACTGATGTGCCTGTCTATTATGACATTTCACAAATGCCGATTCATATATATGTCCAAGTTTCTCCTTCTGCAAGAATAAAGTAGTTTTTTTGTTTGGGTTATCACAAAAAGAACACAAACATTTGCATTGATTGCAAGTTTAAAAGAATGATTGTGTGTATAGTTTCTGGTATATTTAAAAGAAAAAACACAAACATTTGCCTTATTTTCTATTCGTTTTTTACAAAGTGCCCGTTATTTTTTCTGTGACTACTGTTTTATTGTTGTGGATCATTTTTTACACCTTTCTTTTCTGCCAATGAATAGGTCTTGGTGAACACAATCCTTCCAGCTCCACAAGTCGTAAAGGTTAACTCAATACAAAGAGCAAAGGTCACATGCACGTGGTACAGGTTCTGGTCGGAATGTGCAAAGAGGGAATATGGCATACGATTCTTTCATGTTTCAGGTTTTATGGTGTGCTTTTTGTGTTCAAAATAGATTCTAAGAGTATCAAAGTCCCTCTGTCTTGAGTCATTAGACCTTGATATTTTCTCTTAAAATTTTAGCTTAAAACAAGTTTAGTTAATTAGAGTTCATTCTTAGAAGTAGTTTATGCAGATTAATTGTAGGTTGGTTTTAGCTTATCTTTGATTCATTTAGGTTGAATTTAGCTTGTTTTAATTTTGTCTAAATCTGTTTAGAGTTTTAGTTTGGCAAAAGTCATTTAAGAGTATTGAAAGTTAATTGCAAAAAGCCTTTTAGCAAAGAAAAGTCATTATCAAAAGTGATATATGCAGCCTGCTTTAATTTGGAATTTTAGCTTATTTAATAGTTTTAATAGCTTAAGATTAGTTTGTACTTGCTTATTGAGTCATGATATAAATCTGTTTAAGGCTATTAGTCTTTAGTTTTTGCTTATTGAGTCTTATTTTTAGCTTAAAATTTATCATCCATTTCAAAAAGCCAGAAACAATAGTATAAACTGTTATTTCAAAAGTTCATTTTCTAGCTTATTTCTTTATTTTGTTTGCTTAATGTGAGCTTATTTGTGTTCTTTGAGTATTAGACTTAATCCGTTTTAGGTTTATTAGCCTTTTCTTTTAGCTTATTATGTCTTAAAGCTAGCTTAAAGTAGTGATTATTCCTTTTTGTCCTGTTTTTAATGTTTGTTGTCTTAATAGCTTTTCAGTACTTTTTAGCTTATTTTGTTTGGTTATTATTAGTCATAAGGATTATGACTAGGTTTGCTCCAGCTTATTTGCCTTTAGTTAGCTTATTTGGTCTTATTAAGTGCTTATAAAAGTCAAGCAGCCTTAGCTTAAAGCAAAAAAAATGGACTTCTAAGTAAACTGACACTTCAATTTGCTTTTTACTGACTTAAAAATAAGTTTTAGAAAAAGTGTTTTTATTAAATTAGCTTATTTTTACTTATATTTTAGTTTTTTCAAAAAGAAAATTAAAAAAAAATGTTTTATCAAAAAGGGTGGCCACAAGTTTCGAACCTGTGACCTCCCCTTCACACACTTTAGCACACACTCCCTCTACCATCTGCCCTAGGGTCTTTTTCGTTTAATAACTTGCACAATTTAATTATTATTCTTTTTTTAGCAGTTTTGCTTATTAGGCTTATATTGCTTATTTGCAGCTTATTCCGTTTAGCTTATTTCCAGTTTTTTTTCTTACATTAGTAATAGGTAAAAGTATCTTCTGTAATTTTTCTAGATTTTTATAAATTAGTTTTCTGTATTTAATGTTTTTTCTAGATTAAAAGTGTTTATAATTGTTTAAAAATATAAAAAAGTTTCAAAAAAAAATATATTTTCTGTTCTGAAAATTATTTTAGTACATTTAAGTTTAAAATTTAGCATTTTGCATTTTTAGGATTTAAATTTGTGTTATTTGCTTAATTAGTCGCGTTTTTAATTCTCGTTCTTTCTTTTTCAAAAATTATTTTAATTCATTTAGGTTTTATAGATTTGTAATTTGAAGTCTTAGGGATAAATTTGATGTTTTAGGTATTTAGTCACGGTTAATTTAGCGTAGAATTTAATAGCTTTAAATGTTTAATTCTCGTTATTTCTAGTTTAGCGTGCCTTTTATTTAGTTTCTTTTGCATTTTTAGGATTAGGAATCAAAAACAAAAATATTCGATATTCAAGCATCAAACAAAACACTTTTGTGAATTTCAAATTCACCTTTGTCGGGATACGACATCCGGGAGATAAAATATTGTTTGTCCTCAAGCAATTTTCTTATCAAACGGGATACTCTCTATACTATAATTAATTTGAGATATTTATTATATATATTTTATATTATAGACTATTTGGATCGAATCATACAACCAAACCAACACTACACTGAATGAAAAAACTATAGAATAACCACTTCTCGAGGAGCTCTAATCCAATGATACCAGCCAATGCGACATTTAGAGGAACGATTTGAAGTCCACAACAAAGATAATCTTTGGTTCGCCGGGAATATGTCCTCATGTTGAGCCGAAGAGACCTCTACATCTGGCAAAGCATGTAAAATTTTATTCCTCCATTTCCACACATACCAAATAAGAGACAAACACACAGCATGAAAAAGATTCAGTGTTCACTTATGGACACTTATCTTTGATGAAATCAAATTTTCCTTTAAGGATGTCACTCAAAGAGAACCGGGAAGGGACTTTCAACCAACTCTAAAGTTTTAACCACACTACTTTAACTTTAGGACATATGAAAAAACAATGATCGCGAGACTCATCAGACAACCCACAAAATAGACATACCGATGTAGGAGGATTAATACCACGTTTGCATAAGTTCAACCTGGTTGGGAGCCGATCGAGGGCGACACGCCAAGCACAAACAATTACCTTACGGGGCACCCATGAGTTCCAAGTGAAAGGAGGAGCGGACACATCATTAGTATTCACTCTTAAATGAATAGCACGACACAACGAGGCAACTAAAAAAGCGGACTGATTTGGGCTAATAAGCTTGTGGATAACCTTGCTTAAACGAGAAGCAGGGAGTTTCGATAAGACTTTATACATGCATCCAATAAGGCTAATGGGTCGGTAGTCTCCCAAATCCAACGGGTCCAAGGTCTTTGGAATGAGAACAATAAAGGAAGCGTTGCAGCCTCTTGCTAAACAGCCATACTTCTTGAAGTATTTTATAAACTTGAAGAATTCAATCTTAATAATATCCCGATATCTTATAATAAATTTAAAATTCAAACCATCGGGGCCAGGTGACTTTGAACCGCAACAATTCCAAACAGCCTCTTTAACCTCATCTAAAGTGAAAGAATAATCGAGAAAGCATTTGTCATGCTGATCCAACTGCCGAAAAGCGCACATTTAAATTTTGGACAATTGGGTTGAGGATCATGAAAACGGTTAGAAAAGTGGTTAATCGCCTCAGAATAAATGGCATTCGGGTTCTCAACCCAATTCCCATTTATATTCAAACCGTTAATTTGATTTCTTCTACCTTTCTTGTTCACGATCGAGTGGAAAAAATTGGTGTTCTCGTCTCCCTCGATGGCCCATTTAACTCTATTTTTTTGTTTAAGCGAGTCCTCATTTTGTTCTAAACGGTTAAGAACCATCGGGTCCTCCTCACGTTTTAAACAATCTAAAGAGGTGAGAATTCCCGCTTCGGCTTTAGCATCCCATTCATCCAGACGAGACTGAATATCTTTCTTTTTGCTTCTGTTTTTCTCGAAAAGATCCGGCTACCAACTTTTAATATCCACCTTTAACCGCTTAAGCTTGTTTTCTAAAACAATATCTGCATAACCGCTATAATCACCACTAGCCCACAAGGCTTCTATCACCTTGTTAAAACCATCATCCTCCATCCGGTGATTAAATAATTTAAAGCATTTTGGCCCGAAGTCCATTGGGTCTTCTAGTAACATTAAAGGGCAATGATCAGAGACTTCTCGACAAAGGGTCGTGACTTTAGCATTCTTCCAAAAAGTGAAAAAATTACTTGAGACAAGGAACCTGTCAAGTTTGCTTAATTTAGATCCTTCTCTATTATATCTTATGAATCTCCTACCTCCTAAAGCGAAGTCATGAAGCCTTCCCATATTAATAAAAGCGTTAAAAGCATTGGCGTCACTCTCTACAAATGTTGAGCCTAACCTTTCTTCACGGCACCTGACCGAATTGAAATCATCGAACAGAACCCAAATAGCTTGTTTAGAATTCATAAGGTTAATAAGTTCCATCCATAAATCCGAGGACCATATATATTTATTAGCGCTGTTTTCTCTTGTATACCGACCTATTTACCTATGATACAAATAAAATGGGAGCCTAACACTACCTCCTCTTTAAAGAAAGTGAGAGAATCCCAAATAAGAAGAGTACCTCCAGATGATCCAATAGCCTTACCCATCTAAAAGTCTATATTGGAATTTCCCCCAAAAAATTGAGCAAAGCTTCACTAATGTTGGCAAGCTTGGTTTCTTGGATTCTGATCACTGTTGGTTTCTCTCTGAATATAAGATCCCTGATGTGCTTTTGTTTTGATTCAGCACCCAAGCCACAACAATTAAAGGATATGATATTCATTAATAAACAAAACACACCACACCAAGATAGGGGATCAAAACGATTCCCCCTTCCCATTAGATACCACATCCATGCCATCATCAAACTGAATCCCTAACTTCCTTCCAATCTCAATTTTTAATTCTTCAGTAGCATTGGAGGAGAAGTCACTCCCCATATGGAAATCATTACTAGACCTTGTCTTGCCCAAAACTAAGGTTCTCTTTTTTAGTTTCTTGTAATTACATCTGAAGGTCTTCTTAATTCCTGACATTTTGTGAAAACTCATCCTACTCCCAAAGTGAAGTCTTGTAGAATGGGATATGTGGGATATGATTAGGGATGGCAATGGGTCGGGGAATTTCGGGGATCGTACTTACCATCCCCATCCCCATCCCCGTTTCTCAGCCTCATCCCCATCCTCGTCCCCATCCCCATCGGGGAATCGATTTACATCCCCATACCCATCCCCAATGGGGATCGGGGATCCCCACGGGGATTCGGGGATTTTTCGCCCTTATAAATTAAGCATAAAATTACACAACTAAACGAAAATATAAAGAATTGACCTATATAATGTCTTAGAACGCATACGTTGTACATAGTTTGATTAATTAAAATGCCATTCAACTTTAAAGCATCGTAAATCCTAAAATATCACGTATACTATATAAATAAAATGGATCGAATGTGTGTATTCGAAAAAATATTAGTTGAATAATATATAGTTAGTACTTAACATTTTAAAAGTAGTCGATTCATTAAATATGACATATACATACAAATATACTTCAAGTAGAATAATTGTCAATACTTACTAATTTATACATATACATGTACATGTACATGTAGTATTAATATACAAATAATTTATATATATTTGCACATTAAAAAGTTCGGGGTCGGGGATTTATGTTATCCCCATCCCCGCCCCATCCCCGGTTTCATAATTCGGGGATTCCCCGTCCCCATCCCCATCCCCGGTCAACTCGGGGATTCCCCAGTCAATTCGGGTTTGGGGATCGGGTCCCCATCGGGTACGGGTTTTGTTGCCATCCCTAAATATGATATGTTTGTTTTGACTAGGTAGTTGTTGGTTTGTTTTATCCATTGAGGAGTCCATGTTTAAGGTAACAGGCTCACTAATATCGTTATTGATAGTGGGCTTATTATTCGACAAGTGGGCTTTTGAAGTAACAGAATTGGAACTATTTTCCTTGACCATAGAATTTGAATTATTCGAATCTTTATTGTTTGACTCGCATTCATACGTACCTTCAGCCGCCTCCTCGAAGAGAATCTGCATGGGCATGGGGAATGAAAAGCTTTTCCAACTTTTTCACTTCTCGATGCTCCTCGTCTGAAGTATCGTCTTCCACATTCCGATCATCTCTACTCCGACCCAAATCCGTCTCAGATATACCTTCCGAATCTCCTTCATCTTGGTTGTTGGTGAAATATTCTTCCCACGTTCTATGTTCTGATGTTGCAGGTTCATTGATAAAAAAGGAGCGATTATGATCCTCTTTAATTTTAATTTTGTATACCCGCCCACAAACTCCTACAGAAAGGAACTTAGATATTTTCGGCATGTTTTTAGTAAGAACTAATACACCCACTGAGTTTTCGAAACTGGAATCACCCTCCATGTCGTCGACTTCAAGAACCGAGCCAAATTTACAACTGACCTTTTCTACCGTGGCGGTCTCCCAAGCAGGAGATGGTATCCCTTCAATTTATAACCAAGCTAGCCTACCAGAAGCATCTAAGTCTTCATTCCATAACCTTATGTTTGATAACCAATTGCTGAGTTTTACTTTATTTTTTCTAAACACTCGACTGCTACCTCGGTATTCTGCCACTCACAAAGGAAGCTTAAACCACCAACGTAATGGATAATACCACCACCCAAACCTTCTTGTTTGAATAGCGTCCAAATATTTCGGATAACATGAACATTTCTTGCTGTTCCACTCCAACATCTTCTCAAGCGCACTAGTTGTTTTGTACTCGCTTGTAATTCGATGACAGTTTCTTCATCGACCTTGTTGCTTCGTTTGTTGGTTTCCTCTTTATTCCCAAGCATGACATCTTTATATGGCATACCACATCGATCGTGCTCATCATGAGGAGGTTGCTGAAGTTGTTTTCTAAACGTCCACTGCCAATCCTTGTTGATAGGGCTGTAAACGAACCGGACGAACACGGACGGAGCCTTGTTCATGTTCGTTCATTTAATTTTAGCCTGACAAATAAACGAACATGATCGCTTAAACGGACAAATTTTTCTTGTTCATGTTCGTTTATTAATAAATAAGGTTGTTCATGCTCATTTATGTTCGTTCATTTAGACACTAAACGAACATAAACGAACGAACATAAACGAACTTTTTACCGAACGGTTCACGAAATATTCACTGAACGTTCAGTTCGTTTACAGCCCTACTTGTTGACTTCTCTATTAGTATCGTCTTTCCTAAAGGTCCATTGCCATTCTTTTTTTACATCTATGTTTTCATTTCCCTTATTAAATGTCCATTTCCAATCTTTGACACCACTAGAGGTGGTAAATCTTGCCCATTTGATAATTCATGGGCTCTTTTTGGCACATTTTTAAAAGTTATGAGGCACTTTTTGCCCATCAAATTATTATTGATGGGCGCTTATGGGCACATGTAAAACATCAAATAGGCGCTTATGGGCACATTTAAAACACTAAATGGGCGCTTATGGGCACATGTAAAACACTATGGGCTACCCGGCGGGTCTTCTTTATTTAATAGTTGTTTTTGCCCGTCACTTTTCAGCTTTCAAACACGTATTATTATCTTTGATTTATATGCTTTTGTATGTTTTCGTCAGGTTTTTTAAGTTTTCGTCCGTTTTTTACGATTTAGCTCGTTTTTTTACGATTTCGCCCTTTTTTATGATTTCGTCCGTTTTTTACGATTTCGTCAGTTTTTTTACGATTTCGTCAGTTTTTTTACGATTTCGTCAGTTTTTTACGATTTCGTCAGTTTTTTTACGATTTCGTCAGTTTTTTACGATTTCGTCAGTTTTTTTACGATTTCGTCATTTTTTTACAATTTCGTCAGTTTTTTTCCGTTTTCGTCCGTTTTTTTACGATTCCGCTCGTTTTTTTTACAATTTCGTCAGTTTTTTTACGTTTTCGTCGAATTTTTTTACGTTTTCGTCAGTTTTTTTACGTTTTCGTCCGTTTTTTTATGATTTCGCTCGTTTTTTACGATTTCGCTCGTTTTTTACGATTTCGTCAGTTTTTTACGATTTCGTCAGTTTTTTTACGTTTTCGTCAGTTTTTTTACGTTTTCGTCAGTTTTTTTACGATTTCGTCCATTTTTTTACGATTTCGTCTTTTTTTTACGATTTCGTCAGTTTTTTTACGATTTCGTCAGTTTTTTTACGTTTCCGGCAGTTTTTTTACGTTTTCGTCCGTTTTTTACGATTCCGCCCGTTTTTTTTACGATTTCGTCAGTTTTTTACGATTTCGTCAGTTTTTTACGTTTTCGTCAGTTTTTTTTACGTTTTCATCGGGTTTTTTACAATTTCGCTCTTTTTTACGATTTCGTCAGTTTTTTTACGACTTCGTCAGTTTTTTAAGTTTTGGTCAGTTTTTTTACGTTTTCGTCAGCTTTTTTACGATTTCGTCCGTTTTTTAAAGATTTCGTCTTTTTTTTACGATTTCGTCAATTTTTTTACGTTTTCGTTAGTTTTTTTACGTTTTCGTCCGTTTTTTACGATTCCGCCCGTTTTTTTACGATTTCGTCAGTTTTTTTACGTTTTCGCTCGTTTTTTACGTTTTTGTCGTTTTTTACGATTTCGTATGGTTTTAACGATTTCGTATGGTTTTAATGATTTCGTCTGGTTTTAACGATTTCGTCTGGTTTTCTTAACGTAAAAAACTGACGAAATCGTAAAAAAACGGGCGAAATCGTAAAAAAAATGACGAAATCGTAAAAAAGGCGAAATAGTAAAAAAAACAGAAGAAATCATGAAAAACGGACGAAATCGTAAAAAACGGGCGAAATCGTACAAAACGGACGAACACGTAAAAAACAGACGAAAACGTAAAAAAACAAACGAAAACGTAAAAAAACTGACGCAAACGTAAAAAACGGACGAAAACGTAACAAAACTAACGAAATCGTAAAAAACGAGTGAAATCGTAAAAAAAGGGACGAAAACGTAAAAAAACTGAAGAAAACGTAAAAGAACTGACAAAATCGTAAAAAACTGACGAAATCGTAAAAAAAACGAGCGAAATCGTAAAAAAATAGGGGAAATCGTAAAAAACGGACGAAATAAAAAAACCGGACGAAATCGTAACAAAACAGACGAAATCGTAAAAAAACGAACGAAATCGAAAAAAACCGGACGAAATCGTAACAAAACTGACGAAATCGTAACAAAACGGACGAAATCGTAAAAAAGGACGAAATCGTAACAAAACTGACGAAATCGTAAAAAAAACGAGTGAAATCGTAAAAAATAGACGTAAACGTAAAAAAACTGACAAAAACGTAAAAGAACTGACGAAATCGTAAAAAAACTGACGAAATCGTAAAAAAACGAGCGAAATCGTAAAAAAACAGGCGAAATCGTAAAAAAACGGACGAAAACGTAACAAAACTGACGAAATCGTAAAAAACATACGAAATCGTAAAAAAACGAACGAAATCGTAACAACACTGACAAAATCGTAACAAAACGGACGAAATCGTAACAAAACTGACGAAATCGTAAAAAAAACTGACGAAATCGTAAAAAAACAGACGAGATCGTATGAAAACGGACGAAATCGTAAAAAACGGAGGACGAAAACGTAAAAAAACGGACGATAACGTTAAAAAACTGACGAAATCGTAAAAAAAACAGACGAAATCGTAAAAAAACGGGCGAAATCGTAAAAAAACCGGCGAAAACGTAAAAAGAATTAAATAAATAAGATTCGCCCAAAATCTCATTTATCCCATCAGTGCCCGTTTGGCCCGTGCCCGTTTTAGCCCGTGCCTTTTTTGGCCCTAGCCCGTGCCCGTTTTAGCCCATGTCCGTTTTAGCCTGTTCCCCGTTTTGCCCGGTGTCCGTGCCCGCCCGCCCGCCCGTTTTGCCACCTCATAAGTATTAAATAATTATGATTTAAGATTTACCTTTTGCAATCGAATGCATTTGCACCGTACAATGTAATTTCCATTGGATAGGTAGAG
>BQNB010062096.1:5047-28319 GCA_026074375.1 Tanacetum coccineum
CTATGCTTCCCCTCTATTTTGCGTAGCTTTTATATTTCCTATTTTGTTAAGTTATCGCCTTAGTTTTGTTGCCTACCCATAGCTGATTTAGTGCGTATTGCCTCGTTATTAGTTAGCTATGCCTTCCCATTTCCATAAGAAGTTCCGTTGGGGAATCGCCTTCGCAACTAGACTCAAGCGTTTTACTGATCCAGTGACGAAGCTTAGGATGAAGCATACGAACTGTAGAGTCCGAATACCGAAAGGTTTGTTTCCGCGCCGAATTAAAGCAAAGTTGACTAAGAAACAAGTAGGAAGAAAATGGATCCTAGTGAGGGGGATCACGATGATTTCAAAAGATGGAGAAATCTCTAAGTTTCCAGGATACCATTCGTCTGAAGAAGAAGAGGAGCCAAGTAATCAACCTAAGCTTGATGACATGTATAGATTTGTTGATCACCCCGAACTCCAAAGGAATAAATTTGCTCCGCATCGAATGCCCCAACGAGAAGGCAACATGAATGGTTGGTTGATTGAGGATGAGGATGAGCCTCTAGGATATGAAGCATCCGATAAGGAGGTAGAATCGGATCTTGAATCCACGGCTAGTAGTTAACCTTAGGGCATCCTTTTTGTCATCTATTTTAGGTTTATTTGTCGGTCTTTAGTCGGAACCATGTTTTAGGAATTGTTATTTTCAAATATTGGATATTGATTTAGTATTTTATGAAATGGATGGAGTTATGGTTGAAATTGTTCCTTATGTGCTATTAGGTGATTAAATGAATCGTATGTGAATGTTGTGTTAAACTAAGAAGTGTCGTCATAGGAGGAGTACGTTTGTACTAGGGAGCCTCTATAATTATGGTGGCCAACATAATTATTCACGCGCCCAAGCACAAGTGGACTTGCAAGTATGACTACATTGGTTAGTGTTGACACATTGGTGTATAGTATTATGATAGTAGTATGTATATATATATATATACTATTATAGAAGTATAGGATCGAAATTCATCTTCCCCGTTTAATGTATATTATTCCTTTCCTTATAGAAACATGGTTCGAACTATGCGTCAAAACCCAACCACGGAATCTAGCCCAGAACCGAATCCCGACATTGCTACAATAATTGCGCAGCAGTTACAGAATATCATTCCTCGGATCGTCACTCAAGTGACTGCCAATGTAAACAATGTGAATGGAGGAAATGGAGATGGTGGGAACAATGGATGTTCCTACAAGACTTTCACTGCTTGTAACCCTAAAGAGTTTGATGGAAAGGATGGTGCAGTAGCGCTTACTCGTTAGGTAGAAAAGATGGATTCGGTCTTTGATAATAGTGGTTGTACTGCGAACCAGAGAGTGAGGTATGCTGTTAGTTGTTTTGTGAACAAAGCTTTGACTTGGTGGAACACACAAGTCCAAGCGAGAGGTCGTGAAGCTGTAATGGGCATGAGTTGGAACGATTTTAAGGCATTGCTTGTGGAGGAGTTCTGTCTAAGAAATGAGATGGAGAAACTAGAGAATGAGTTTTGGAACCACACTATGGTAGGAGCCAATCATGTCGCCTACACTGACAGGTTTCATGAACTGGCCAAACTAGTTCCTCATTTGGTTACTCCTGAATCTTCGTGAATCAAGAGGTACATCCATGGGTTGGCACCTCAGATCCGTGGTATGATTCGGGCGACCCAGTCAACTACTATTCAAAGTGCTATCTTGACGGCTGGAATACTCACTGACGAGGCTATCCGTTATGGGACATTGACTAGGGGAAATGATAAGAGGAAAGAGATGGAGGAAACAATTAAGCAACAGAGTACCTAGAAAGACAATAAGAAATCTAAGACTGGATCGGGGTTTGTGGCGACAGTTCCTCCCAAGAACGACAATGTGAACACCTACCCCAAGTGTGCTAAGTGTTATACTTCCCACCCGGAGAATGCACATTGTAAGTTGTGCTATAACTGTCAGAAACCGGGTCATTTTACGAGACAGTGTTGGGCACCGATTAGGCAAGTGGCGCTTGTGAATGCGGTGAAGATAGGACAAAATCAGAGGGCATGCTATGAATGTGGGAGTCTTGACCATCTTCGCTATGATTGCCCTAAGTGGAAACAAGCAACTGGATAGGCAAGGAACCCGTTGGCTTTTGAGGGAAACAGGAACACCCAAAACAATGGGAACCAAGCGAGAGGAAAGGCATTTAATGGGAATGCAGTAGAGGCTCTTCAGGATCCCAAAGTTATGACGGGTACATTTTCTTTAAACAATCAATTTGCTACTATTCTTTTCGATTCTGGAGCTGATTTTAGTTTTATTTCTACTAAGTTTGTGCCTTTGCTAAATGTGGAACCTTGTATTGTAAACCCTGGCTATGTGATAAAAATAGCTGACGGTGAGAGTGTAGAAGTTGATAGGATTATCCGTGATTGCAAACTAGAACTAGGAAACTCCTTGTTCACTATAGATTTGTTACCGTTAGGTCATGGAAGTTTTGATGTGATTGTGGGGATAGACTGGTTGTCCAAGAATAAGGCTGTTATAGTGTGTCATGAGAAAGTAGTAGAGATACCGATAGAAGAGGGCGGGATACTTTGAGTTCATGGGGAATGTACTTTGGGAGCCGCCAAAGCCCTAATGAATGCTAAGGTAGATGAACCTAGGATAAGTGATATACCCGTGGTGCGCGATTTTACGGATGTGTTTCTGGAAGACTTGTTGGGGATACCATTGTAGCGACAAGTTGAGTTCCGTATAGACTTAGTTCGTTGAGCGATGCCAGTCGTGAAGTCTCCATATCATTTGGCACCCTCGGAAATGCAAGAATTGTCTGGGAAACTTCAGGAGTTGCAAGGCAAAGGTTTCATACGACCTAGCCATTCGCCGTGGGGAGCACCTGTGTTCTTCGTGAAGAAGAAGGATAGATCATTTTGTATGTGTATCGACTATAGGGAGCTGAACAAAATAACTATTAAAAACCGTTATCCACTCCCTAGGATCGATGACTTATTTGATCAACTGCAAGGAGCGTGTTATTTCTCTAAGATAGATCTTCGGTCAGGATATCATCAGCTATTTATGCATGAAGATGACATTCCAAAGACCGCATTTCGAATGAGGTATGGACATTTTGAGTTTACGATTATGCCATTTGGGTTGACCAATGCACCATCAGTCTTCATGGACTTGATAAACCGGGTGTGCAAACCGTATCTAGATAAGTTTGTCATTGTCTTCATTGATGACATTCCGATCTACTCAAAGACAAAGGAAGAGCATGAAGTTCACTTGAGGTTGGTGTTGGAGTTACTAAGAAAGGAGAAGTTGTATGCGAAGTTTTCCAAGTGCGAGTTTTGGCTACAGGAAGTGCATTTACTTGGACACGTGGTCAACCAGAGTGGTATTCATGTGGACCCAATTAAAATAAAGGCGGTGACGAATTGGAAAGCTCCTACAACACCGTCGAAAGTTCGATCGTTTTTGGGATTAGCTGGCTATTATAGGCATTTCATCGCAAATTTCTCCAAGATTGCTAAAAAGAGGAAGAAGCATTTCAGACCTTGAAGAATAATCTGTGTGATGCTCCTATCTTGTCGTTACCGGACGGAATTGAAGATTTTATAGTTTACTGCGATGCATCGAATCAAGGACTAGGTTGTATGCTCATGCAAAGAGGCAAGGTAATCGCCTATGCATCGAGACAACTGAAGATTCATGAGAATAATTATACAACACATAACCTAGAGTTGGGAGCTGTCGTGTTTGCTCTTAAGACTTGGAGGCATTACTTGTATGGCACGAAGAGTGTTATCTATACGGAACATAAGAGCCTTCAACATATTTTCAACCAAATGGAGCTAAATATGCGCCAAAGGAGGTGGATCGAGCTGTTTAGTGATTATGAGTGTGAGATTCGCTACCATCCAAGTAAGGCGAATGTGGTGGCTGATGCGTTAAGTAGGAAGGAACGGGTGAAACCTAGACGTGTTTGAGCAATGGCTATGACCATTCAGTCTAGAGTGAAATAGATTATATTGGCAGCCCAAAGTGAGGCGTTCAAACAGGAGAACGTTCTTACAGAAAGGCTACATGGTTTAGTTCAACAGATGGAAAGGAAGGAAGATGAAAGTTTGTATTTTATGGATAGGATATGGGTTCCTTTAGTAGGTGACGTGAGAATGGTAATTTTGAATAAAGCTCATAAGTCTAAGTACTCTATGCATCCTAGAGCAGATAAGATGTACCACGACTTGCGTGATATGTATTGGTGGCCGGGAATGAAGAGAGATATTGCTACATATGTTAGTGAGTGTTTGACTTTTGCAAAAGTAAAGGCTGAGCATCAAAGACCTTTGGGTTTACTGCAACAACCTGAGATATCGGAGTGGAAGTGGGATAAGATCACTATGGATCTTATTACCAAGTTAGCTAGGTCAAAAAGTGGGCATGACGCGATATGGGTAATAGTCGACTGACTTACCAAATCGGCTCATTTCCTTGTAATTCGTGAGGATTTTAGTACGGAGAAGTTGGCGAGATTATATATTGATGTAATTGTAGCACGAAATGGAGTGCCCGTGTCGATCATTTCGGATCGAGATGGGCGATTTACTTTACACTTTTGGCAAACGGTACAGAGAGCGTTAGGGACAAGATTAGACTTGAGTACTGCTTATCATCCTCAAACGGATGGAAAAAGTGAGCGTATAATTCAGACTTTGGAAGATATGTTAAGGGCGTGCTTTATAGATTTTGGTGGTAGCTGGGACGTCCACCTACCATTAGCCGAGTTTTCTTACAACAACAGTTATCATTCAAGCATTCGGTGTGCTCCACTTGAGGCCTTATATGGTAGGAAGTGTAGGTCGCCTGTGTTATGGGCAGAGATTGGAGAGGGTAGTTTGATTGGACCTGAGTTAGTGCTAGAGATGACAGATAATGTGGTATTGATAAAGGAAAAGCTCAAAGCTGCGAGATATCGTCAAAAGAGCAATGCAGATAAAAGACGTAAACCGTTAAAGTTTGAGGTGGGTGATCAGACGTTATTAAAGGTGTCGCCATGGAAGGGCGTAGTGCATTTTGGAAAGAAGGGTAAGTTAGCACCAAGATATGTAGGACCGTTTGAGATCCTTGAAAGGATTGGTCTTATAGCTTATAGGTTGAGGTTACCTTGGGAGTTGAGTAGCGTGCATGACACATTTCATGTGTCAAATCTAAAGAAGTGTTTGGCAGATGCTAGTTTGCATGTGCCATTGGAAGAGATAAAGGTCGACAAGACACTTCGTTTTGTCGAGGAACCTGTAGATATTATGGATCGAAAAGTTAAGAAGTTAAAACGTAAGAAAATAGCGCTTGTGAAAGTTAGGTGTAATTTGAAACGTGGTCCTGAGTTTACTTGGGAACACGAAGACCAGATGAGGATTAAGTATCCACAGTTATTCGTGGACCGAGTTATTAAGCCTGCTAGTTAAATCTCAAGACAAGATTTCCTCAAGGAGGGGATACTGTAACATCCGTGATTTAATCAGGTTAGTGATACCTTTATAAAGGGCTAAGAGTTCATTTTGTGTGATTCTTGTGTGCTATGTGTAATTTATGTGTGCTAAGTGGTTTGAATATGTGCATGATATCGTTTTAAGGTGTATGATCATCTCATTTTGAGTGCGTTTGTGTTTGGTGAGGCGTATTCCATTTGTTCACTTATAGTGTCAATGGAAAGGAAAGGCGTATTGCATGCAATGCTACGTCAATAGTTGGATGATTTTGTGTTAAGCGTTTATGGGAAATGTATCATGTTAGAAATAAGTTAAGTGAGCAAAATATGGAAGTTGTATTAAACTTTCTAAATATAGAAAGTAAAATGTGAAATGAAAAGTTATTTTTTAGAAAGTTTAGTAAGTTGCGTTTATGTAAAAAGGTTTACCCAAATGAGCTTAGGTTTTTATGAAAACTTAAGGTAATGAAGATAATTATTAAATTAATAATTAAATAAAAAATAATAATAAAAAATATATAAATAAAGGGGTGTTCGACCTGATAGGGGAAAAGAAAAAAAAGGAAACAATTTGATTACAATTAGGATTCTATTAGTATAAATACAAAACCAATAAAACCCTAAATCACTTTTCTCTCCCTCTCCCCTTTGTGATTGGCCGAATCCTCAAGAAGAAGAAAAAAAAGATTTTTTTTAATCAAGAACAAGTTGGTGATTTAGTGTTCAAGAATCAAGGTTTAGGTATGTTTGTTAACCCTAGTTGTTTAGTTTTTTTTAAATCATGTAATAATTAATATGATGGATCTAGGGTTTACATAAAATACAGATTATATATGAACTTTAATGATGGTATGATGATTAGGGTTAGTTTAGGGTTATGATCATGCATGTTGTATGTTAGGGTTTTCGTTAGAACATGATTTAGAGTTGAGCAGATTTTAGGGTTGTGTTCAACTAATGATATCTAGATGTTAGAAACGTGTTTTGATATGATTCAAGAGCCTAAATTGTAGTTCAAAGAGTCTATTTTTCAAAAAGTCCAGCCTCGAATGATTTTGAATTTTAGAAGTTAGTTAAATGTTGGTTACAAGAAAAGTTGTCAAAACAGTAAATACGGGTCAGAATTAGGTCATGTTTAGGAAGGTAAAACCCTAACTTAAAAGTGGAATTAAGGATAGCCAATCTACAGTGATTAGGTTCAATATGTTTATAAAGAAACCCTAGAAGGATAGCTTCTGATTATATGTCTGAGTATGGTAATTAGGGCCATACATTTTAGTGTGCAATCAGATCCGAATTGGGACAGTTTTGAAGTTGGATTTTATTTGGGATTGTTGCACATGTAATGAGCATTTGGGAATCACAAGGTAGTTAATAAATTCATAAATGAACTTAGGTGATTTTTGGTATAATTTATGAAGGTCAACAAGTAAGGTTTTTAAGTTAGTAAAGATACACTAAAATTCTGCATTTCCGAATAAATTATAGTTAACTAGTGTAATGTGTTAATGAGGTGGTTAAGGTTGGGCATGGTGTCGGGGTGACCCATGATGGTTAATCAAACCCTTATACATCCATCATATGTGTGTTGCATGGACTAGAGCTTTTAGCTTGGTCGCGTGTAACCGTGTTTATTTATTTGTATAGTTGCATGATAGGAATTGGAAGCTGCGCTTTGAGCATTCAGGTGAGTTACATAGTCCCACTTTTTATTGCGTTTTAAACTTGGGATGAAAATGATGCAAGCGTTGAAATGAGTTTTAAATTTCTGTGATTATGTGTTAGTGTAAATGCATGGACTATTATGTGACTGATATGCGTTATGTGCTACATGTTATGTGATGTGATGTTGATGTGTGGCCTAGTGAGGAGGGTTACTTGCGGGTATCCATGGCCTAAGCTAGGGGGAAACCACAGGGATTTTGGTATGATCCAATAGCAATTGAGGTCGTCTGCTTGGTGTTTGAGTGTTTGATTGGATTAAATTTCATGTTAGCTTGTATGTTAGTTAGCATAATTGCTATGCATGCGTATTGTTTTATAATTGCAGGAATTGGTTAAATTGTTTTGGAAACTGATTGGATACGAGTGTCTGAAAACCTATGTTTCTCACCAACCTTTGTGTTGACGTATAAGCATCATTTTCAGGTATTCAGCAGGATGAGAGTAAATTTAGGAAAAGTGGCTAGATGGACCGTAGGCAGCTGGCGAAGTTTAGTTATCTAGATTTCGTTATTTGTTTTGGATGATGAATGTTATTTGTTTTGCTTTGTTAGGAAGTATGAATGTTTGCATGTCATAACGTTGGCATGAATTGCCTTCATTTCAATGTCAGACGCCTTTTGGATTTTGTTGATGTGTTTGGGTATTTTCATGGCACTACGTGTCTATACCTTGTATTTTATGCATGATTTAGTTTCTCTATATAGATGACAATGTGTTGTGATGATTCCTTTCTCTTCGCGCCTCGCGTTTCTGCCTTGGCGGGGTGTGACAGATTGGTATCAGAGCCTCAGGTTATAGAGAAGTAGGTGGTTGAGCCTAGACTATAACCTAGGGGTCCTTCACGTAAATGCATTTAGGGCTTAAGTGTTTATTTTTATAACTGCTATGCTTCCCCTCTATTTTGCGTAGCTTTTATATTTCCTATTTTATTAAGTTATCGTCTTAGTTTTGTTGCCTACCCATTGCTGATTTAATGCGTATTGCCTCGTTATTAGTTAGCTATGCCTTCCTATTTCCATAAGAAGTTCTGTTGGGGAACCGTCTTTGCAACCGGGCGTTGGAGTTTCATTGAGCCAGTGACAGGACTTAGGATGAAGAGAATAAATCGTAGGACTCGAGTTCCAATTGGCCTTTACCTATGCCATATTGAAGAGAAGATGACCATAAAGGAGGTTAGGGGAGAGTCAGTCATGGAATGAAAGACAAAGGTGACAACCAAGGAGGGTATTGTCATCAAGTTTCCTGGAAAGTTTCGTGGATACAAGTTAGCAACGGAAGAAGAAGTGGAGGAGAATGAAGGGTTGAAGGAAGTTTGGGAACAAATGGAGTATGTGATATCAGAAAGCGACTGGGATCTTGAATCCACAGCTAGTAGTTAACCTTAGGGCATCCTCTTGTCATCCATTTTAGGTTTATTTGTCGGTCTTTAGTCATAACCATGTTTTAGGAATTGTTATTTTCGAATATTGGATTTGGTGTTTTTAATATTGATTTAGTATTTTATGAAATGGATGGAGTTATAGTTGAAATTGTTCCTTATGTGATTAAATGAATCGTATGTGAATGTTGTGTTAAACTAAGAAGTGTCGTCATAGGATGAGTACGTTTGTGCTAAGGAGCCTTTATAATTATGGTGGCCAACATAATTATTCACGCGCCCCAGCACAAGTGGACTTGCAAGTATGATTACATTGATTAGTGTTGACACATTGGTGTATAGTATTATGATAGTAGTATGTATATATATGTACTATTATAGAAGTATAGGATCGAAGTTAGTCTTCTCCCGTTTAATGTATATTACTCATTTCCTTTATAGAAACATGGTTTGAACTTTCTCGACAAAACCCAACCCTAGAAGCGAGCCCAGAACCCAATCCCGACATTGCTACAATAATTGCGCAGCAACTGCAGAATATCCTTCCTCAGATCGTCACTCAAGTGACTGCTAATGTGAATAATGTGAATGGAGAAAATGGAAATGGTGGGAACAATGGATGTTCCTACAAGACTTTCATTGCTTGTAACCCTAAAGAGTTTGATGGAAAGGGTGGTGCAGTAGCACTCATCCGTTGGATAGAAAAGATGGAGTCGGTGTTTGATAACAGTGGTTGTACTGCGAACCAGAGAGTGGGGTATGCTGCTAGTTATTTTGTAAATAAAGCTTTGACTTGGTGGAACACACAAGTCCAAGCGAGAGGTCGAGAAGCTGCAATTGGTATGAGTTGGAATGATTTTAAGGCGTTGCTTGTGGAGGAGTTATGTCCAAGCAATGAGATGGAGAAACTGGAGAATGAGTTTTCCACACTATGGTAGGATCCAATCATGTCGCCTACACTGACAGGTTCCATGAACTGGCCAAACTAGTTCCTCACTTGGTTACTCCTGAATCTTCGCTAATCAAGAGGTACATCCATGAGTTGGCACCTCAAATCCGTGGTATGCTTCGGGCGACCCAGCCAACTACTATTCAGAGCGCTATCTTGACGGCTGTAATACTCACTGATGAGGCTGTCCGTTGTGAGACATTGACTAAGGGAAATGATAAGAGGAAAAAGATGGGGAAATCAAGTAAGCAAGGGAGTACCTGGAAAGATAATAAGAAATCTAAGACTGAATTGGGGTTTGTGGTGACAGTTCCTCCCAAGAACAAAAATGTGAACACCTACCCTAAGTGTGCTAAGTGTTATACTTTCCACCCGGAGAATGCACCTTGTAAGTTGTGCTATAATTGCCAGAAACTAGGTCATTTTGCGAGACAGTGTTGGGCACCGATTAGGCAAGTGGCGCCTGTGAATGCGGTGAAGATGGGGCATAATCAGAGGGCATGTTATGAATGTGGGAGTCTTGACCATCTTCGTTATGATTGCCCCAAGTGGAAACAAGCAACTAGACAGGCAAGGAACCCGTTGGCTTTGGAGGGAGACAGGAACACCTGAAACAATGGGAACCAAGCAAGAGGAAAAGGCATTTAATGGGAATGCAGTAGAGGCTCTTCAGGATCCCAAAGTTATGATGGGTACATTTACTTTAAACAATCAATTTGCTACTGTTCTTTTCAATTTTGGAGCTGATTTTAGTTTTATCTCTACTAAGTTTGCGCCTTTGCTAAATGTGGAACCTTGTATTGTAAACCCTGGGCATGCGATAGAAATAGCTGATGGTAAGAGAGTAGAAGTTGATAGGGTTATTCGTGATTGTAAACTAGAACTAGGAAATTCCTTATTCACAATAGATTTGATACCGTTGGGTCATGAAAGTTTTGATGTGATTCTGGGGATGGACTGGTTGTCCAAGATAAGGCTGTTATAGTATGTCATGAGAAAGTAGTAGAGATACCGATAGAAGAGGGTGGGATACTTTGAGTTAATGGGGGAACGTATTTGGAAAGCAGCCAAAGCCCTAATGAAAGCTAAGGTAGATGAACCTAGGATAAGTGATATACCTGTGGTACGAGGTTTTACTGATGTGTTTCCGGAAGACTTATCGGGGCTACCACCGCAGCGACAAGTTGAGTTTCATATAGACTTAGTTCCTGGAGCGACGCAGTCACGAAGTCTCCATATCGTTTGGCACCCTCAAAAATGCAGGAATTGTCCGGGCAACTTCAAGAGTTGCAAGACAAGGGTTTCATACGACCTAGCCATTCGCCGTGGGGAGCACCGGTGTTATTTGTGAAGAAGAAGGATGGATCATTTCGTATGTGTATCGACTATATGGAGCTGAACAAAAAAACTATTAAAAACCGTTATCCACTCCCTAGGATCGATGACTTATTTGACCAGCTGCAATGAGCGTGTTATTTCTCTAAGATAGATCTTCGGTCAGGATATCATCAGCTACGTGTGCATAAAGATGACATTCCAAAGACCGCATTTCGAATGAGGTATGGACATTTTGAGTTTACGGTTATGCCATTTGGGTTGACCAATGCACCAACAGTCTTCATGGACTTGATGAACTGGGTGTGCAAACCGTATCAAGATAAGTTTGCCATTGTCTTCATTGATGACATTCTGATCTACTCAAAAACGAAGGAAGAGCATGAAGTTCACTTGAAGTTGGTGTTGGAGTTACTGAGAAAGGAGAAGTTGTATGCGAAGTTTTCCAAGTGCGAGTTTTGGCTACAAGAAGTGCATTTCCTTTGACACGTGGTCAGCCAGAGTGGTATTAACGTGGACCCAAGTAAAATAAAGGTGGTGAATAATTGAAAAGCTCCTACAACGCCATCAGAAGTTCGATCATTTTTGGGATTAGTTGGCTATTATAGGCGTTTCATCGCGAATTTCTCCAAGATTGCTAAACCCCTAACTTCGCTAACTCATAAAAACCAAAAGTATGAGTGGGGCAAAAAAGAGGAAGAAGCATTTCAGACCTTGAAGAATAATCTGTGTGATGCTCCTATCTTGTCGTTACCGGGTGGAATTGAAGATTTTATAGTTT
This sequence comes from Tanacetum coccineum, assembly GCA_026074375.1. NCBI lineage: Eukaryota > Viridiplantae > Streptophyta > Magnoliopsida > Asterales > Asteraceae > Tanacetum > Tanacetum coccineum. The sequence continues at coordinate 16,695 of BQNB010062096.1, forward strand.
ACTACGATGCATCGAATCAAGGACTAGGTTGTGTGCTCATGCAAAGAGGCAAGGTAATCGCCTATGCATCGAGACAACTGAAGATTTACGAGAAGAATTATACAACACACGACCTAGAGTTGGGAGCTATTGTGTTTGCTCTTAAGACTTGGAGGCATTACTTGTATGGCACGAAGAGTGTCATCTACACGGGCCACAAGAGCCTTCAACATATTTTCGACCAAAAGGAGTTAAATATGTGCCAAAGGAGGTGGATTGAGCTGTTTAGCGATTATGAGTGTGAGATTTACTACCATCCCGGTAAGGCGAATGTGGTGGCTGATGCGTTAAGTAGGAAGGAACGGGTGAAACCTAGACGTGTTCGAGCAATGGCTATGACCATTCAGTCCGGAGTGAAAGAGATGATATTAGCAGCCCAGAGTGAGACGTTCAAACAGGAGAACGTTCTTGCAGAAAGACTACATGGTTTAGATCAGCAGATGGAAAAGAAGGAAGACGGAAGTTTATATTTTATGGATAGGATATGGGTTCCTTTAATAGGCGATGTGAGAATGGTAATTTTGAACGAAGCTCATAAGTCTAAGTACTTTGTGCATCCTAGAGCGGATAAGATGTACCATGACCTTCGTGATATGTATTGGTGGCCGGGAATGAAAAGAGATATTGCTATCTACGTTAGTAAGTGTTTGACTTGTGCAAAAATGAAGGCTGAGCATCAAAGACCTTCGGGTTTACTGCAACAACCTGAGATACCGAAGTGAAAGTGGGATAAGATCACTATGGATCTTATTACCAATTTACCTAGGTCAAGAAGTGGGCATGACGCGATATGGGTAATAGTCGACAGACTTACCAAATCGGCTCATTTCCTAGCAATTCGTGAGGATTTTAATACGGATAAGTTAGCGAGATTATATATTGATGTAATTGTGGCATGTCATGGAGTGCCTGTGTCGATTATTTCGGATCGAGATGTGCGATTTACTTCACACTTTTGGCAAACGGTACAAAGAGCGTTAGGGACAAGATTAGACTTGAAAACTGCTTATCATCCTCAGACGGATGGACAAAGTGAGCGTACAATTCAGACTTTGGAAGATATGTTAAGGGCGTGCGTTATAGATTTTGGTGGTAGTTGGGATGTCCATCTACCATTAGCCGAATTTTCTTACAACAATAGTTATCATTCGAGCCTTCGGTGTGCTCCGTTTGAGGCCTTGTATGGTAGGAAGTGTAGGCCGCCTATGTTATGGGCAAAGATTGGAGAGGGTAGTTTGATTGGACCTAAGTTAGTATTAGAGACGACAGATAAGGTGGTATTGATAAAGGAAAAGCTCAAAGCGGCGAGAGATCGTCAAAAGAGCTATGCGGATAAGAGATGTAAACCGTTAGCGTTTGAGGTGGGTGATCAGGTGTTATTAAAGGTGTCGCCATGGAAGGGCGTAGTGCGTTTTGGAAAGAAAGGTAAGTTAGCACCAAGATATGTAGGAGCGTTTGAGATCCTTGAAAGGATTGGTCTTGTAGCTTATAGGTTGAGGTTACCTGAGGAGTTGAATAGCGTGCATGACACCTTTCACGTGCCAAATCTGAAGAAGTGCCTGGCAGACGCAAATTTGCATGTGGCATTGGAGGAGATCAAGGTCGACAGGACACTTCATTTTTCTAGGAACCTGTAGAGATTATGGATCGAGAAATTAAGAAGTTAAAACATAGGAAAATAGCACTTGTGAAAGTTAGATGGAATTTGAAACGTGGTCCTGAGTTTACTTGGGAACACGAAGACCAGATGAGGATTAAGTATCCACAGTTGTTCGTGGACCGAGTTGTTGAGCATGCTAGTTAAATCTCAGGACGAGATTTCCCCAAGGAGGGGATATTGTAACATCCGTGATTTAATCAGGTTAGTGATACCTTTAGAAAGGGATAAGAGTTCATTTTGTGTGATTTCTTATGTGTTATGTGTTATATATGTGTGTTAAGTTGTTTAAGTGTGTGCATGATATCATTTTGAGGTGTATGGGCATCTCATTTTGAATGTGTTTGTGTAAGTGATGAGTATTCCATTGTTCACGTGTAGTGATAATGGAAAAGGAATGATGTATAGATGATTTTGTGCTAAGCGTTTATGGGAAACGTAGCATGTTGGTAATAAGTGAAGTGAGTGAAATTTAGATAATTAAGAAGACTTTCTAAAAATTGAAAGTGAAATGTGAAATAAAAAGTTTAGTAAGTAGCGTTTATGTAAAAAGGTTTACCCAAATTAGCGTAGATTTTTGTAGAAATTTAAGGTAATGTAAATTATAATGTAAATAATAATTTAATAAAATAAATAACTAAATAAATATATGTATGTATATATAAAATCGGCCCAAGAAAGGAAAAAGAAAAGAAAAAGGATTTTGGGCCTTATCTAGAGGAGTTTTAGTAGGATTAGGATGCTAGTTAATTAGATAGGTTATCCCTTAGCCTATATATCAAAAACCACGACTCATTCAGCCCCAAAACCCTAGGTGTCGACTTCTCCCTCCCTAAGAACAAGGAACCAAGAATTTTGATCAAGAAGTAACCAAGAATCGGTGTTAGGATCAAGAAATCAAGAGGTAAGTATGCTTAACTTAGTTAGAATTATGCAATCATGTAACAAGACTTATGATGGATCAAGGGTTTACATAAAATACAGATTATATATGATCTTTAATGATGGAATGATGATTAGGGTTAGTTTAGGGTTATGATCATGCATGCTGCATGTTAGGGTTTGCGTTAGATCTTGATTTAGGGTTTTGCAGAATTAGGCATGTGTTTAAATGATGATATCTAGATGTTAGAAACGTGTTTTGATATTATTCAAGTGCCTAAATTGTAGTTCAAAGAGTTTATTTTCCAGAAAGTCTGGCCTCGAATGATTTGGAGTTCTGGAAGTTGGTAAAATATTGGTTACAAGAAAAGTTGTCAAAACAGTGAATACGGGTCAGAATTAGGTCATGTTTAGGAGGGTAAAACCCTAACTTAAAAGTGGAATTAAGGTTAGCCAATCTACAGTGATTAAGTTCAATATGTATATAAAGAAACCCTAGAAGGATAGCTTCTGATTGTGTGTCTAAGTACGGTAATTAGGGCTATACAATTTAGTGTGCAATGAGATCGGAATTGGGACAGTTTTGAAGTTGGATTTTATTTTGGGTAGGTGCACATGTAATGAGCATTTGGGAATCACAAGGTAGTTAGTAACTCATAAATGAACTTAGGTGCTTTTTGGTATAATTTATAGAGGTCAGTAAGTAAGGTTTTTAAGTTAGTAAAGATACACTAAAATTCTGCATTTGTGAATAAATTGTAGTTAACTAGTGTAATGTGTTAATGAGGTGGTTAAGGTTAGGCATAGTATCGGGGTGACCCATAATGGTTAATCAAACCCTTAGGCATCCATCATATGTGTGTTACATGGACTAGAGCTTTTAGCTTGGTCGCGTGTAACCGTGTTTATTTATTTGTATAGTTGTGTGATAGGAATTGGAAGCTGCGTTTTGAGCATTCAGGTGAGTTACATAGTCCCACTTTTTATTGCGTTTTAAACTTGGGATGGAAATGATGCAAGTGTTGAAATGAGTTTTGAATTTCTGTGATTATGTGTTAGTGTAAATGCATGGACTATTATGTGACTGATATGCGTTATGTGCTACATGTTATGTGATGTGATGTTGATGTGTGGCCTAGTCAGGAGGGTTACTTGCGGGTATCCATGGCCTGAGCTAGGAGGAAACCATAGGGATTTTGGTATGATCCAAGAGCGATTGAGGTCGTCTGCTTGGTGTTTGAGTGTTTGATTGGATTAAATTGCATGTTAGCTTGTATGTTAGTTAGCATAATTGCCATGCAAGCGTATTGTTTTATAATTGCAGGAATTGGTTAAATTATTTTGAAAACTGATTGGATACGAGTGTCTGAAAACCTATGTTTCTCACCAACTATTATGTTGACGTTTAAGCATCATTTTCAGGTATTCAACAGGATGAGAGTAAAGTTAGGAAAAGTGGCTAGATGGACCGTAAGCAACTGGCGAAGTTTAGTTATCTAGATTTCGTTATTTGGTTTGGATGATGAATGTTATTTGTTTTGCTTTAATGTTTGCATGTCATGACGTTGGCATGAACTGCCTTCATTTCAATGTCAGACGCCTTTTGGATTTTGTTGATGTGTTTGGGTATTTTTATGGCGCTGCGTGTCTACACCTTGTATTTTATGCATGATTTAGTTTCTCTATATAGACGCCAATGTGTTGTGATGATTCCCTTTCTCGTCGCGCCTCGCGTTTCCGCCTTGGCGGGGTGTGACAGTTTAGTTGTCGAAAAATATCTCACTTTTCCAGAAAAATTTTCATGTGAAAAGGAAAATATTTAAAATCCGTTTAGTCGCATTTTTTTTTTGAACATTTTTTCAAAAAAGATGGGATTCTTATTCTCACTTTTTTTCAACATTTTTCAACAAAAGTGAGAAGCCCATTTTATCATTCTCACTTTTCTCATTCTCATTTCTTCTCAATAAAAAGAAAAAAATGTAACTCCAACTAAACGGATTTTCAAAATCTCAACTCTTCTCTAAAGAAGAAAAACAATTCCCTTCTATAGGAAATTAGAAACTGAAAAATAAGAAAAAATTTCACCAACTAAACGGCCCTTAAAGTTCTCGATTTTCAAATTTTAACTAGAAAAACAAAAATCTATCATTCTCTACTTTTTTTCTCTTTACATTTCCCAATCTCCCATTCAAGTGTTTCATTCTTTTAATAAATGGAGATACGACGCAGACCAAGCAAGGTTCATGGTTACCAAAAAAAAGTTAAAAATAAATAAATAAATACAATTCACTACCCACCAAATGGAGATACGACGCGTACCAAGCAAGGTTTCATAACTTGTAAAACACATATGTTTGCGGCATCACCCATGCGTATTCCCTGAGTGAGCACCAGTGGCAAACAATTTTTTGTTTCTAGCATGAGCGGGCTCTTTACTTGTCACATTGTTACCATATAACCAGTTCTAAATATAATATATTATAAAAATAAATCAAAACAACCAAATGACAAATGTATATCGACACATAAAATGACCACAACAAAAATACACCCAAGCATTTTAACAAAAGCATGTATAGAAATCACACAAACTACCATACGCCGTATCGTGACATATGGGTAACGACCACGTACATTCCTTTTATCTGATAAGTCAACGTTGACCCTTGCTTTCAATACGCCGTATCGTACTTTTGGGTCGATACGGGTAGGCCTTCGTTACGATAGGTCAACTCTTCATTCAGGGCTTCTATACGTCGTATCCATAAAGTGTGATACGACGTATCATCTTGGATACGAGCTTCTTCCTTAGCGTATTTGGAGCAGCTTAATACGGCATATCACTTAATGTGGATACGTCGTATCCTTCCTCTTAGGTAGAATACAGATCTCTTCATGGTTAATCCAAAATGCATTGTTTTCAATGTCTTTTCCAGAATTGCTTCATAAAACCTAAATATTTAAAGGAAAAGGATCCTCTAAAGTTATGGTCAAACATGATTGATCATGTTAAGTTTATTGTGAGTGAAAATAAATAAGTGGGTCCATGATTTTTATTAAAAGAAAAAGTTTTATACAATTAACTAATTTGTCATTGGTGAACATGATGTATCATGTTTGACTCAACTTTAGAGGATTCTAATCCATATTTAAAAGTAAACAATTAATTACCGATATCTAGGTATAATCATAACATTTTAGCATATAATGCGAATAAATGATTACTAGAAAGCGTGCTCATTTAATGATATCGAAACCAAATGTTTATGTATGTTGTTTAAGTATTTTGCAAAATGGGTAAAATACTATAATGAGGTGTTTGGAATAAAACCGTTCTTACACACTTTCAAATCTTATGAGTCAAAACTTGTAAGAGAACCTTATAATAGTTATGGTTATGTAATGGAATGGTTATTTTAAGTCTTTGTCAAGATTATATTTGTGAAAAAAGATTTTCGGAAACAATTTGTGTGTTGCACAAAAAATGTGCATGTCTGGGCTTGGCCTTATGTTGCACTTAGCCGCCGGCTATATGGCTTGGCAGATTTTAGTCATTTTCTACATTTTGTATACAATCAACCGTAACTTCGTAAAAGTCGTGCCACCTATATCGTTGAAAAATTATTTAAGTCTATTTTTATTTAAAAATATTTTCAGAGGCTCATTACTAAAAGAAGCATAAAAAGAATACATAAAAAAGTTACACTAAGGTAAAAAAAAAATTACACAACCAAGTAAAATATGGTGGCCCAATCTAAACAAGAAAGTGGTTTCATAAGAAAGCGAGCCAGTCACAAAAGTCTGCCTCAATTCACAGTTTGACGACACTCTTGTAAAATTGAACACGTATCTATAATACTTCACTGCCAAAAGCATCTTCCGATCAGTTGCAACAATGAAAGCAATAGTAATCACAACACCAGGAGGACCAGAAGTGCTGAAGCTACAACAAGTAGAAGACCCAGTTTTGAAAGATGATCAAGTTTTGATAAAAGTGGAAGCCACTGCTCTAAACAGAGCTGATACCCTTCAAAGACAAGGAAAGTATCCGCCGCCAAAGGGTGAGAGTGAGTTCCCTGGTTTGGAATGTTCTGGTGTTGTCGAAAAGGTTGGGAACAATGTTTCTAGGTGGAAAGTTGGTGATCAGGTATTCTTTTCATCTCTTTTTAGGATATATGTACCCGCGCAAAGCAGTGGTTTCGGTAGCATTAAAAATGAAAAAAACTAAAAATTACTCGTAATTAAAATATATCAAAATGGATGTTTGCTTGGTTTGTTTTAAGGATGTTTGTGGTGAGTCAACTGGTTGTTGCTGACTGGATTTTGAGTTATGTAAAGTTACAACACTTACCAGTCAAGTCACTATTGAATTGAGTAATGTAAAGTTAGAATTTTTCTAAGTTGAAAAACTACCAGGGGCGACCAAGGGGTTTCCCGGGAGCTCCATGGATTTTTTCCGGTCGTGTTCACTTATATACCTGGTCCCCGTCCGCCCCTCAAAACTATAGTAACCTAAGTGAACTGAAATGATAAGTGGAATAACCTCTGTATGTTGTTGATGTATGTAAATTTGTGTTTGTGTGATTTAAAGTGTAGAATGATAGTTGGTAATGTTAAGTTTAGAAGGCAGGAGCATTGATAAAATGGGACATCAAATTGTGAACCATGAGGGTGTTTGGATTTACTTTCTTATAGAAAAAAAATATGCAATAGGACCAAAAATAAAAATAGAACTTTACGAATTTATTTATTTTTAATGGGGTTTTTATATGCGGTAAGAAAGTAATTCTAGTTTCATCTCAAAATATGCTGTTTAGCAGGAAAAAATAAACGCAGTCCCAAACGCCCTTATGTGTAACAACATTTTGCCTCGACTTATAGAATTTGTTATTGTTTTGATGTTATAGGGTGAGTGCAGTTGGTGATTGCGGCTGAAAGTATGCATGTTTGACGTTTATCAGCTTAAAATTTATGTCACATTCAATCAAACCAGAATTAAATAGTTGAAAAATGAGCATAAGCTTGTTTTATTTACCTGCTACGAAGACTAACCATTTTTGTTCTTAATAATAGACATACCGTCACCCTTCCAGCTTGTACATTAGAAAATATCAGTTGTACTTTGTTTGCATAAAAACCAGTTACATGTTTTCTGTATATATAGGGATCGGTCTCTTGAAAAAGTTGTGCATTTGACGTTTACAACCCATTTATAACCTGTTGACCGGCCAACCTATTTGACCCGTTTACATTAACACTAAACAGGTTAAGTGGGTAAAACTTTTCTGATTAGGGTTGAGATTTTCAACATGGTTAATTAAACGGGTGGTGTTTGGGTTGGACGACACTGATCCGCCACCCGGACCGAATTGCTACCCATATAGCACCTTGTGTTGGTACTTAAATGATGACTGATGTGTGTGACTATGGCAAATATCAATCGACATAATGAATATCGGTGTGTTTGACCGTATCTTTAGTAATTGTGATTTGTTTGATTATCAATCTCATTTAATATTGATGGGTTATACAGTGACGGTCCATCCTACCTAACTCAAATAATTGAGCACTACTGATCTTCAGCTCTTCACTTCTGCTCTTCACTTCTTCTCCTATTTCTAATCAGCACCTTCTCCATCATCAGTAAGTTCTATATTCTTGTTACACTTTTATTTCTACTTTTAAAACTTTTGATTTCTTCTTTTTAAACTTTCCTTATCTCTAAGCTTCTTGTAATTTTTGATAATTATCATCAAGATCACAATTCTAAAATTCTAATTTTAATATTAGAATGCATGCTGGAAATGTTTCGGATTCAACCAACCCCTACCCCTCTTCTACTTCAACTGACTCTAAGGACATAGCTTACCAATTTGCAGTCCAAGATCCAAACAACATAAACAACTTTACATGCAACTTTTGTGGTAAAGTAACTAAGGGAGGAGCATTTCGTTTAAAGAGACATTTGGTTGTAGGTTTACGTGGTGTTAGTGATTGTGCTAAAGTTCCTGATCATGTAAAAGTACAAGTGGAATTGTACATGAAAAATAAACAATCTGTGAAAGATAATAGTTGTATGCGTCGTGTGATGGAAGAAGTCGATGAATATGATGGGATGAAGGGGGGGTGGATGTTTGTATTGTCACATCTATGAAAGAGGGAAGAAAACTATCTGGTCCAGGAAATCTAGTTTCCAATGTGTACTATAAATTTTTAATATTGCGGTGCATGTTCTGACCATATGTCCAATTTTTACGGCGACAGGTAGAGTAACTTCATCAGTTAGAGTTCATTAAAGTAGTTATGGGCTAGAAATATGCTGACACGCAAATATGTAATAAATACGGAGTACAAGATATGGTAGCCAAATATATACAGTTAACAGTAGAGCTCATTGAGGTAATTGGTGGCCAAATATATACAGTTAACAGTAGAGCTCATTGAGGTATGAGCTTAGAGTTCCTTTACTCAAAAAAGAAGTAGAAGACACGGAAGACAATATAAAGAATTACAAGAATGAATGGGCCATCAAAGGTTGTTCTATACTTTCTGATGGATGGCGTGACTCTATTGCTCAAAAAGATATTGTGAACTTCTTGGTAAACTCTCCAAAAGGTTCAGTGTTCATTAGATCTTTGGATGTCTCAGAAGTTACAAAAGATGCTAACACATTGTTTAAAATGCTTGAAAATATGGTGGATGAAGTAGGAGAGCAGAATGTCATTCAAGTGGTAACGGATAATGCGTCAAACTATGTTAAGGCTGGTAAGTTGTTGGAAGCCACGAGACCACATTTATATTGGACTCCATGTGCGGCTCATTGTATTGATCTTATGTTGGAGGATATAGGAAATCTTGAAAGGGTTAAGTCTTGTTTGAAAAAGGCGATATTCATGAATGGTTATATATAACCATGTTGGAGTTGTTAACATGATGAGAAGGTTCACAAATAAAAGAAACTTGCATAGACTTGCAATTACTAGATTTGCAACATCTTTCATCACTCTTGCACAACTACACAAGCAAAGAAACAATTTGCAAAGGATGATCACATCTGATAATTGGGTTAATAGCAAATGGTCAAAGGAGACGGCGGGGAAGGAAATGGTGAGAACTATTTTAAGTGACGGGTTTTGGAGAAATGTTGCATATGCTCTTAAGTTAACAGGACCTCTTGTAAAGGTTCTTAGAATCGTTGATGGGGATAAAAAGCCTGCCATGGGATATATCTATGAGGCAATGGATAGGCTTAAAGAGACAATTAGCACTTCTTTTGCAAATAAAGAAGTGCATTATAGGAAAGCCTTTGAGATTATTGACCGAAGGTGGGATTTCCAACTCCACAGGCCCTTACATGCGGCTGGACATTTCTTAAATCCTCAATGGTTTTATGATAAGTCAAAAAATGTAGATTGTGAGGAGATAAGGACTGGTTTAAGTGCTTGCATCCGTAGATTGGTTCCGGATTTAAGAATTCAAGATGCTATTGCCGACGAGTTGGATTTATACCAAAAAGAAGTGAGGATGTTTGGAGATCCCATGGCAATACGACACAGGAGTACAAAAGTTTGCAATTCGTGTTTTGAGCCTCACGTGTAGCGCCACGGGCTGTGAGAGAAATTGGAGTGTTTTTCAACACATTCATACCAAGAAAAGAAACAGATTGGCACAAGGCCGATTAAATGACATGGTGTTTGTCAAATACAATCGTGCTTTGGATCGTCGATGCAAAAATATTGACACGGCTGATCCTATTCTTTTGAAAGATATTGATGAAAGTAATGAGTGGTTGATGGGGCATATGGATGGCGAAGAAGAACCTGCTACTAACTTTGTGTATGTCGATGATGATTTAACTTGGGCTGCTGTTGATATAGCTTCTGGTGCATCTGAGCCAGCTTATCCTACTAGAGCTTCGACATCTAGAGGTAGCGTACAAGGTTCAACAAGCGCTCCAAAAGGGAAAGGGACTGCTCATACCTCCACCTCTGGTTCTAAAGCATATGGGCTGATAGATGAAGATTATGAAGAGGATATTGGACTTTCCGAAGATGACGGGGTCAATGAGGAGCTCGGGATTGATGTCGATGATGACGAGGATGATGAAAATGACTTCTAGTTTAGTCTTGGAGGATTTAGAGACACAAAGCTTTCCATGGATGCTTTTGATTTGCTTTTAATTATTCAAAAATGATAACACTTCTGATCCTTTTGGTGATATTTATGTATTTTAACGAGTGGAATCGTTAACTATGAAAATCCATGATATCTTTTGATCGTAAATTTGGTATTAAATGTGGCATTATTGTGTTTTGTGCATTATATATAATTTACAAGTATTTTTTTTATAATTGTCGCCTTTAGTACGTGATGTGCGCGCTTTCGCCTTGGCGCCTCGGCTTTTTGACCCTTATTGCATCGAAGCACATCGCGCTTTTTAAAAACCCAACAAGTGGTCACATACCTTACTCCGTAACACACTTTCTATGATTTCAGTTTTTGAATAAAACATGTTTTGAATAAACATTATTGATATTTAAAAGTTTCTTAGATACCCTTAATTATATATATATACTAGTTGCAAAACCCGCCTGATGGGCGGGTATGACTTGTGATTGTTGTTTACATTTTTTTGTTTTGGTAAATATTTGTTTTTTAAAATTGTATATTATACCAATATTTTTTAAACATAGTAGCAATGTTGTTAATTTGTTTGTGTTTATGTAAGTGTTTTTTTTTGTAATAAGTTCTTTCACGTCCAGATCGCCTCGTAATTAATCAGTTGTATTGACAGATTGGCAAAAAGTTATCTATTATTAAGGCCTAAATATTGTTTTTAAATCAAAGAATCAATTGCAAATTTAAATCCCACTCTTATGCATTATCCATAAAAAGAACAATAAAATGTATGAGAAAGAAAGAAATGTATTAGATGGTGCTTATTCGTAACAAATTTTGTACACAAATACTACCAAGTCTCCTAACGGATATAATATTGGCTTCAATTATATTAGTTCTCATCCGTAGTACTTGTAGCCAATCTTCAA
>BQNB010062097.1:0-36211 GCA_026074375.1 Tanacetum coccineum
ACCTAGAATCGAACCATTGATGCTCCTACACCTTTAATTCCAATCAATCTCTTAAAGACTCAAGATTCTTGAAAATCAATCTTTTCTAAATCATGAGCATGATTGTTTTTAGTTATGGGGATAGGTTGAGGATGATTTTAGGGATCTTTTGTCGTGAAGAAGAGATGATTTTATGAAGTTTTAATGGTGATGGTGAAGGTTTTAAGGTTGTTTGGTTCGTACAGTGAAGAAAAGAGGAATGAAGAACTGACTTTGGATTTTCCAAGTCTGTGTTGTGTGTGATGCTTGTGTCGTGGGTTTTTAATACAAAGGGGGTGGGTTTTTATTTTGGGCTTAATTAGGATAATGTTAATGGATCAAGTAAACAAAATATAAGGGTGTGTTTGTTGTTGATGGGTCGCCGACCTAAGGAGAGGGGAAGGGGTTTCATGGGCTAAATTTATCCTAACTAATGATACTTATTAACCTCGAGCCCTATTACCTATTCTTAGTCCGCTACTTTTTCTTAAATCGTGATTTTTGTCTCGGGTGCAATTTAAACACAAGGAAAGTGAAAAATACGAAAATAAAAATAAATTGGCACTCGAGGCCCAAATACGGAGTCATTGGTTTCTCGATCAATAAAAACGGATAAAATTTTAAATCATAGCGCTTTTTACTTAAAATTGACGATTTTTATATAAAACGACGAAGTAGTGAAAGGAAAAATTTTAGAAACTTAGAATATTAAATACAAGTGAAAAATTAGTTGTGACCTGAAATACGAAAAATTTAATAAATTTCACAATTAAAATACAGGATCCGTTGATTTCTCGATCGGTAACGATTAAAGATAAAATATAGAATTCGCGAAAGGATTTAATGACGATTTTAATAAAAACCGACTAAAATAATAAAATGAAATATTTAAAATTTAAGGAATAATTATTAATTCAGAATAAGTAGTGACTTTAAATACGGGGTTTTACATCTATTTTGTGCCACTGTTTATAATGTTGACTATTGAAGCCCGTTATTTTAAGCAACAATAAGATGGAGGATTTTGTTTTGATTGAAGATGCAATTAGAATAAGATCATTGAAAACTATGCCTATGTTGGACTTTGAAGATTGGATGTGGACAAGTTTGGGTGTCGTTGCTGCCAACCTAATCCTAAGTATAAGGTAACAGACAGAAAGGATAGATTTTAGAATATGCACCAACATAAAAGGCTTTCGGTAAATTAAATAAACATCACAGCTACAGGTAATTGTTAATCTATTAATATATATGACTCACGATGAATTGGATACTAACTTCTTCATGATGTTGGTAGCCCCCTAACCTATTCTCTTTTAGTAACGGCGGCAACGAAAGCTCCTTTGTGTTGTCAATCCAGAAACTAATGCTGAAATGGAGTATTTCATGGAAAGAAAATTAAATACAGATATTTGCTTATTATGAGGATTTTTGGGATTGCTTATTTTAGAGCAATTTTAAGTGTTTCCAATATCCAAAATGCTTTTGATTAGTTTGAAATACATAGGTTGATCTTTTAATGATATTTCTGGGTAAAAGGTTGGTTTTACTTTTCAAGTTTTGCCCTTTTTAATTATATTTATAGGGATTCGGAGTTGTAGAAGGTGATTCTGAAACAGACTACAAGTATATCATTTGATACTTTAGCTGCAGAATTTGAGAGTCGCCATCGTGTCATTGAGGAATCTCCTTCCAAAATCCTTGATGCTGTTATATGTGAAAAAGATGGCAATGCCAAACACCCCTTTAAGTAGTGGACGCTTTTAGTATTTCTTTTCAAAAAAGATACAATTCAAAACAAGCCTCTACAAATATTAGAAGTGGGGTTAGAGGCTAGAAGAGAAAAGACAACCGGATTTCAGGTGCGGTTTGTTACACCTTTTGTTGTGTTGTTGGGTCGTTTTCAATCAAAGACAAAGACTGAAACTAAAAAGTAACTACCCTGCATTTTATAGATCTGCATATTCAGAGTATGTGTCTACTTGTAAGAAACAAATACTTAGATGAGATGTTTCAAATCGCTTAACCAAATTTTCTTATTGGTGGAAAAAGCAAAACCAAATATTGAGGTTCATAGTTGTTAATGTTAGATTGCTTATCTGATTATTTATCATAAGCGGACTTTTGGCATTACGTTATAAAAATTGGTTATTCTTTTTAAAAAAATAAGCAAGGTTGGTAATCAGCTATAATGTAATGCAATGCAAGAGATATGATTTGGACATCCCTTTAACACATTGCTTATATTGAAGTGATTATCACATGCATGCCCCCTAATTTTGTCCGTTTACTCTTTTGGCTTGATCCGTGCGCAAATACCAACAAAAAAATAACTAATTTGCTTCCCACTAGCAAACGAGACCGGATGTTTGTACATCAGGTCACATAGTACTGTAATTATGTAGTAAAAGTGTATATATATATATGCTATATTTTACATAGAGTGCACATAATAGGGATTCTTTGGAACATAAAGTGAAAAGCATGCTTAGTGGATAGTACCTCTCGATTATGCTTACAATCAATTAGTATTATGAAGTCATTATTTTGTGTTCTTTTTTACCACATTTTATTCATTACTTTCATCATACACCTTTTACTCGTTACTGTCATCATAGACTATTCTTTATCAAACATTGGAATTTATATATCGAGATGAACACATATGGAACCAAGATGGCCTAGCCTTTTCGACCCATAAAAAATGAACCATTTTGATCCGAACATGACTTTTATATTGTTGTTTGCTTCAGGTGTTAACATTTGTGATTTCCGTTAGGTGTTGTCATTTCTTAGGTAATATGATGAAGTGGTGGAAGTGCACATTGCAGGTTCTCTTTTTTCGACCAAACATGTTGCGTCTGTGCAAACAGGGGATCTTGATGAAGCAGTGAAATGGGGGTTAGAACATGTTGCAGATCTTCAAGTGTACATGAAGAATACAAAGAGGAACGTAAGGAGATCATGGCATCGATCGTTAATGAAATGGATGAGTTGGGGGAAATGGCTTTGTTTACATCCGCAGAAAGAGGGCATATTAAGGTTGTGAAGAAATTGTTTCCGTATACTAATGAAAAAAGACTTTGTTTAAAGAATAGGTCAAGTTTTGATCCATTTCATATCGCAACTAGGAAAGGTCACAAAAGGTGAGGAACATAAGTTTCTTTTTTTGGTTAATCTGTGAAAATTACAAAAGGATAAATTATGGCAAGAATTATGCAAATAAATAGATAGTTATTTACAGCTAGCAAACCAATCATTTTCATTATAGTAGTATTTTTTTCAATGGTTAAAATGATGAAATTTGCATTAATTATCTACTGATAATCATTATGAAAATATCAACATTCAAACGGAGTTTTCAACTCTTGCATACAAATATATTGTTGATAAAAAATGTTCGTATATATGTGCAAACATTAAATCAGTTGCGGTCAGGTCTACCGCAACAACAAAAGTCATTAATTTCACTTGCTCTTGCTGCATGCAGTTTGCCACTGCCAAACCAAAAATGCCCAAAAAAGAGAAGGAATAGAAAGCGCTTGCTCATGTGCAGCTGATTACATTTTGGTGATTGCAGGTTGCCCTGCTACTCAGCTTGCCACTGCCAAACTGAAATATGCCTAAAAAGAGAAGGAAAAGAAAGTGCTTGCTCAGGTGCTCAATCTGCAGGTTATAGTTGCATCAGAGGGTTTTTTTGTTGGATTTCACATTCGTGTTTTAAAATTAAGATGTTGATATTGTACATTTAAACAAAAGTGTATTACAGAATAGGCCTGATGTCGCTTAAAATATTTATGGTATACAAACTCCCCACTGCAAAACATAAATTAACGTAAAACCTAGCGCTCCGTAGCAGAGCGCGGGTTGAAAACCTAGTTATTTTAGAAAGTTTGAACATGTTCATTTTAAAAGAATGCATTAAAAAGGATTATTAAATGATAAGTTCAATCAGCATTAAAAAAATCCGATGCATTTATTGACCAAAACTTTGTATTTGACAAGAATTGCATAAAACAAGTATATATTAATAGAAACCATGTAATTAACAAATGTAAAGTGAAATTAAAGTGCTTTTAATTTGCCTCCTTTATACGTTTGGCAAGTATTTCTTGCAAGAAATTAGTTTGATGTTATCCTACCATATATAAAACAAGCTATCCTAAAATAGCCATCCTTCCTAAAACTCTAATAAAACTACACCTGACATTTAATTAGATCCAATGGCCCTTATCAATTTTAGTTTTAGATAATAAAACGTTAACAATATATTTAAAAAGAAAAACGTTAAACAAAATACCCTTCCCACTGGTTATCCCAAAAATTCATTTATTTCCAAAAACATTAAACCTAATTCATTATACATAACCAGAAATCAATCTACACCAAAACAAATACAAGTGTCACTATGATGAGGTGTTATTTTATACACTTTTTCGAGGTCGTTTAACCCTCTAAATCGTGCATTTATGCCCAAAATAGATACTTAATCGTTCCTTTTTAGGTATTCAGCATTTGGAAGGCATTTGGAGGAATTACATGTCCTGAACTTGGCTCATTGGATAAGAAACGACAAGACCCTACTGGACCTATAACCAACATACTCTTAATATTATGTTCTCAGCGACGGGAGACGGCGTTACAGATTAACACTGACGGCTGTCACAACACTTACCAAACACGATACAAAAATTCCATTGACGTGCGTCAAAGCACAAACCACCCCACTATCTAAGAATATTCAATGCATGCGCGCATGATACAATGCGACCCGTCCCAAATAGATCAAACAGCTATTTTCCTAAATATACAAATCCGTTTTTAGGTTTATAAGTGTGTAACCTTTAGAGTAAAAGAAATAGACGAACCCAAGATTGTTTATCAACTATTATGGACGAGTTTAGTCCTTAAAAACCTTATAGTACGTCCTTCCATTCTGTTTAATCAAGTAAGATATCTTAGATAAGATCAATATGTCCTATGGTTGTTGATTCATACTATTCTATGCTTTATCTTTACTGGCTAAACCTCTAGTTAGTTTATATCTGATTGTATGAAACCTAAATGTAAGATCTTAGTGGTGTTGCTTCTTGTAATGAACATTTATGTTAGGTCTTAGAAAACCAGCTTTTCTGCATCGCTGTTGATATGTCTAGGAAAACATGATTGTGTAGAAAGGATACCATCGGGTAACAGTCTTCATACTACCTTGCCCCTTATATGGTTGATCCACTCTTAATATGTTTATTTCAAATCATTAATATACCTAGGCCTTGTAGTAGTCTATTTCATACTAACTTACTGTGCATTGCCCTACGAATAATTAAATAAACGACGGTTTCGTGTAATATCCGTTCATGACTTAGGAAATAATTCCAATAGATCATCACATTGTGACAAAGCAACAACACTAAGGAGAAGCAGTCAAGGGAGTAATAATTATCATGATTAAATGAACACAATCTTTGTATTATATTAGTATCATCAAGCGTAGTTTTATTTTTACTTTAATAGCCTAAAACCAACCGAAACCACTCAAAACATAATGCTTTACTACTTTCATAAAATTATAAAAATGAACAAGAAAGAATCACTCTCAACCTTAGAATTCTGTTAGAACCGTAGCAAATGCCATACCAACCTATTCCCCTATAAGAACGATAACAACCCCCTAGTCTTGCCTAAACTACACTACAACGATTAGGTACACTGCCTAGGGAGTTGTAAAACTTCTTGTAGAAGTCCCCTTACGATAACCGCAACACACTATAACAATTAGAAAAATGTTGATTAAATCAATATTTTCATTGGATTATTATCATAAACCATTATCGAATAAATAGGAGTGTTTTGATTTTTATGTTGAATCATTATATTCATTTAATTCTCGATTGTTAAATGTAATAAGAATTATGATTTGGAATGATTTTGTTTTTAAGTAATTAAGATATGTAATGTGATAAGAATTATTTCAGCATGAAATCCTTAGGATAAAAAGGTAAAAGAAATGAAGGTATGGAGTTGATGACTACAGATTGAAATGATTGGCTTGAATGGTGCGAGGAATGCATGACGATTTAACGACCCATGTACCTCTACTTCATACACATTATAGTACTAATATCACTTTGCTATTTACATTTTTAATTGTCAACTTTAAAATACTTGCTTTTGGGCTCAGATATTTGTATTAAACCCATTTGCTCTAAGCTTAATGGGAAAGACGATAAGGTGTTTGATCTATTTTTATCTTTAGTTACTTCGTTGTATGCAAGTTTCTGTCACATTAAAGGCTTTTTTCAACTTTGCGCAGGTTGCTGTCCTTGCGTTCTTATTATGCAACCATGGACTACTTACGCAAACCCCTAGATACAATTTTTGTATGCATTGTTTCCTCAAAATCTGATTGCACATGTTTATTTATATTCCAAGGTATGTATAAACATTGATTTTTTGCATTCAAACCAATAACCATTACTTGACATATTCATAAGTAAGTAAATTCAATAAGAGTTTTAAAAAGTTAACTGTAGTTTGATGGATTAAAATAAGAAAGTTAATCCCTCACAAGATACACATACTTCTAAGTAATAGTGTACAACTTTACATTGTAATAAGCTATAGTCTATAGTCATAGTTGACTTCAATATGTTGACTTATGCTTATCATACACTTGATACTTCATTATAATGTAGGCGTATAAGCTTTAAAAGGCGATCTTCTGAGCTTGGTCACAACTGCTGCAGAACAAATGCTGCAAGAGCCACCTAGTCTCCTAAAATGACGACAGATGCTGCAGAACAAACAATATTTCCTGTTGCACCAGCACCGTAAAAATACTTTTATGGTTAACGTTGATTAGTATGAAGTTATACACATGTTCGATAAGTAAAATATTAATTAATAACAAGTATAAAAAGAAACACATGTTTGGTAAGTAAAAACATTAATTAATATGAAGTATAAAAAGTTATATTGTTATTACATGTGCATGAGGTGATACACATGTTTGATAAGTAAAAACATTAATTAATATGAAGTATAAAAAGATATGTCACTGCCATGGTTTTAGACTCTCATTTCCGTTAGCCTATAAGGCATAATATTTTATATTAAGTTTTTGTTCCTCATAACTTTTTATTCAGTTTATATAGTACCTTAGCTGTTTTGATCCATTTTGAAAACTGACCCACTTTGATATAATTGACCCATTTTGATAAAACTCACCCGTTTAATCTCACTATTTAAATCCAAACAGCCCCCTCCCCAAAAAAAAACACCTCATAAAACTATTGCAATCCAAACAACCCCTTAAACATGTATGTGTCCAAACAAACCCTTAAACCTGTATGTGTCCAAACAACCCCTTAAACCTGTATGTGTCCAAACAACCTCTTAAACCTGTGTCCAAACAGTCCCTTAAACTATATATGTCCAAACAGCCCCTTAACCCTCTTTGTGTCCAAACAACCTCTTAAACCGAATCAGTCCAAACAACCCGTAAAGTAATCCCTGCACTTAGTATATTTGCTGAATTTTCTACAAATAATTTGTATGTGAATGCATGATTAAATAACTTTAGATGTACTACAGCTGTTGCTTCCTATGATATCTACACACAAAACACCAATCAAAACTTAACCTCATTCCCTCACCACCTTAATGGTGTTGTCTAATATAAGAGGGATAGTTGTTGGTGCAGACTTTAGTATGCTGGTGTTCGTGCATGTACTAAAAAAAGACCTCATGGATTTCCTTAAACTTGTAGATTCACTTGACCTTGATGGTGCAAATAGGGAAAGAACACGCTTGCATTTATTTCAATTTTCCCTTCGCGATCAAGCTAGCAATTGGCTTGAACGTCTTCCAGCAGGATCCATCACCACATGGGAGGATCTTACTACCTGATTCCTTGCGTAATTATTTCCATCAGGAAGGACCGCAAAACTCCGCAATGATATCCTGATGTTCCAACAACATCATGGAGAATCTTTATCCGAAGCATGGCCTCGTTTCAAGGACTTACTCCAAAAAGTCCCTCATCATGGTCTCGACTTTTGGCTTCAAATTTAAATTTTCTATGATCATGTTGACGACACCACTCAGAAGGGCATTGACTACGCAGCAGGCGGGAGACTTATAAAACTAAGGCCAGACGAAGCCTGGGCTGTTATCGAGAGGCTGGCCTAATATGAGGACGAAGGGTGGAATGATGCCCTCATCCCAGATGAAGCGAGCCTCGATTACGAAAATCTCAACATCAAGCAATTACTTGGGATCATAGAGCATAAAGTAGATACACTTATGAAGGACGCAATCTCGTTAATGGGAAAAAGCAAAAGCGTATTCCGGTTGACAACCGACGAAATGTATCGACCACCCTCTGAGCCATCACGTCAAGAAGAATTTGAGCACATTGTAATGAACTTCATCTTCGACCAAGAGGAAAGGATCACACAACTCGAAGATTACATGCAAGTTATGGCAGAAGAATTCATGGAATTCTCTTTGGAAGTCGCAAGAAGACTAAAGGAAAGGATAAAGGAAATTAAAAATAAACCTAGGAAGATCGAGAAAATCACAAAGTATCTGAACACCAAGGTCCTGGAGAACAGTGCTAAACATGACTTCTTAGAAAACCACAAGAAGAAGACATTCCCTACTTCTACAAATCTTCTATGCGTAAGACATGTCCGAATAATACCAGCCTCAACCTCGGAAGAATACCTTTGGGTTTAAGCCTGGAGAAGGGACTAATCAGTCCCATCACAGCCCGAGCAATTCCCTAACCATTCAACCGCCTAATCCAAGCAACCCCACCTTCGTGAATAACGACCCCATCAAACGTGATCCCTCTCCCCACTGCTCGTTTACACACGTAGAGAGCAACCGTGTGTTTGACCCAGGAGGAAAAACACACGATCTTTCCTTAAAAGAAAGTTAAGGGCTGCAATTCCGAATGTCTTAAAACAATAAGGGTCCAAAGTGAAAAATTCCCCGTGACGCCGTCACGATTAATACGTGACGCCGTCATGATGATCCGGGTCTAAAACTTATAAAACCCATCACAATTCCCCTTTCTCTTTCACATAAACATAAGCAGCCAACAACCACCCTCTTCAATCCCCAATTCGATTTCTGTCATCCTACGGTCGTTTATCCTCAATCAGTAAGTAAATCGTTCTTCCTACTTTTGCGATTTCATTTAACTTCAAATCCATTCTATTAATTGATTCCCCTAGTTTAATTCTTACCTAATTGATTGAAATTAGGAACAATTGGACACCAATCCAAGTAGTTTGTTGTTACCTTAAGTGTTGAATCATTCGAAATCAACACTTTTAAAAAAACAACTCAAATTTAGGATTGATAACTCCAATTTTTTAAAATTTTAATATGGGTCTGATGTTAAGGGGGTGTTTGGGAGCATGTTTATCGGAAGATCACTTAGTTTTACCTCGCAAAAACATTTTTTGAATTAGATCCTCTGTGACGGCATCACATGTTATTGGTGACGCCGTCGCCACCATCTGAACAAACACTCAGCTTAATTCTCGCTCTCTAACTCTTTTCATTTCATGTTCTAACTTCAATATAGGCAATGAGCAAAAGAGCTAGGAGCACTAGGGGCAAGCCTCCTCATCTCGCGAAGAAACAATAAAAGAAAAGGTTCGTAAGTTTGGATTATTCGATAATAGAAACCATCAAATGAACTATAACAACCTCGTTGGGCGCTCTTTTCACCCCGGGGATATTGTTGATTGGGAGTTTCTCTCCAACAAAGGTATTGTCAGCCATTCTTCAACTTCATCAATACCGATACCTTCTCTGGACCACAATGGGTTAAGCTTTTCTAAATCAACGAGCCCATCTTCCGCGAGCTTGTTCGTGAATTCTTTGCTTCATTTGAGTTTGACGCCTCCCCTTGTAGGTATGAACCACTACACAAATGTGTCACATTTAGGTTGGGAGGAGTAGAAAGGGAAATGTCCCTCCTTGAGTTAGGATGGAGAGTTGGTTTGTACTCCAAGGGGGAATCTAGATATGTTGCGACACTTAGCGGTTTGAGAGGGGCAGAAATAGTCAACTCTACTCGCTTGACTTATTTGTTTTGGCCTAGTATTGGTGACGGCAGGTATAATGTGGGGTACACAAAAGCAAAATCTATTATGAACCCAAGGATCAAGCTTGCTCATCGGTGCATCACGATGACCATCATGGGTAGGAAGGAAAGCACCAGTCGTGTCATCAAGATTGAATTATTCTATCTCTATTGCATCTTTAGGGAAGGGGTTGTTTGCAACATCCCCTATTGGCTCGCCAAGTACCTAAAGAGCGTAAGGGATAAGAGTGTGATTTTCGAGGGGATGTTTGTGACAAGGATAGCTCGGTCCTTTGGTTTGCTCACCAATGAAATGGTAACTGTGTTGAAATGTGAGCCCCCTCTACATGTTTATAGGAAAACTCATTGGTTAAGATAGGAATCATCATGAAACTCCATGAGGGTGAGTGCTGTTGGCCGGCTACTAGAGAGGTTATGGAGGAAGGTAAAGGTGATGATGAGGAAGGCGATGGAAAAAGGGGAAACAAAGGAGTTGAAGGCTCTGCGGACATCTACCGCAACATGAGCCAAGGTGATTGGCAAGTCCACCAAGCGCGCTAGATGGATCAGCAAGATGAGCATTAGGGAAGGATTGACACTTGGATGGGGCAGCAGGATGAATGATCTCATTGGATGTATAATCACACTGTCCGCCAATTCCAATACCTATCCACTCGTGACAACCTAAACCCCACCTACAGATTGATCCGTTCCCAGGGTATGATGCCGATTACCCACCTGTTGACTATCAAGGATACATGCCTCCTGGCTATGCATACCGCCCTGACCCCTCGCATGATGGCTCTTCTTGATCACTCTTGTCTCGTTTCATTGTCATTTTCATCCCTTGTCATTTGAACAATTATGGTTTGTAATAGTTTTTAGGATTTGAATGCTTTAACTCTTGTTCTGAATATTTGTTTAAGTTTATTATGAATTAGCTTAATTAGTGTCTTGTGTGTTTTAATTCTTTATCATTTGTTTTATTATGTTTGAATTGTCTTGTAATCATGCTTTGTTTGTTGGTAACTTCGTCTTATTTGCAATCAAATGTATTTTGCAACAAAATAAGTATAGGGGAATTATTCGGTTTTTAGAACCAAATTCAAACATGCAAAATAAATTGTTTGGATTAATTCGCATCAATTTTGAGTCATATGAGTAAATTGTTAAATCTTAAGTTTTATGCAGCCATTTGTATAGGAATTAACTTATGGAATCAAGTGCAGGAAATTTTTCATCAAAAACCAAAATTTCGTTTTCACATAACGTGGAGACGGCGTCACGATTTACATGTGATGCTGTCACCACGACACTTGTGACGGCGTCAGGATATCCCTAACGGCGTCAAACGCCTAGGTCTAGAAAACTTAAAGTTTTTAATTATTTTTGAAAATATAACTTGTACAACATTTAAAATATGTAGTCTTCTATTATAAACCTGCAAAACCAATGAGTTTGACAATTCTCTCATCCTTTCTTTACTGCTTTATTGAGTCAAACCCTAAATTCACATTGTATATTTGTATATCGCACATTTTATGCTTGGTGTAGTTGTCCATGTCTTTGATTACAGGTTATATTTAACGAGAAGAAGCGTGGAAGTTCTTAGGAAGTTTCATTGGATGATTCTTGGAGGACTATTTAACCAGTTACCGCATGTTTCTTCTCCATTATTGAGCAAACTAGGGGAGTACTAGTTTCTTTTCCTTGTTTTCTTTTCCCTTTAATTCATTTTTACGGGTACTTTTATAGAACATTGGGGACAATGTTCAACTTAAGTGTAGGGGGGAAATAAGCCTTAGAAACTATTCTTTCATTTGCCATTTGCTTTTTCTTTAAAATGATGGATAATATATCGAAACATAGCATAAAAAGGTGATTTTTACCTAAATTTAAATTTTTTTATGACACATACCGACAAAAACTGAGTATTAATAGCGTCTCATGGATAGGAATTTATATTACTAGCACAAAAACCCTCAAATTCCATCCCCAAAATGTGAGGTTCGCCCTTAGATATTATACCTTTAGCCTGTTCGAGTTAAGGAGTGAGCAATCATGTGTGTCTATTCCGTCGTTACGGATGTGTATGCATGGTTTTGTCACCTTTTCTGAGCATTGAGATCGGTTTAAATTATATGAGTGTACCAGTAGTATATTAAATTCTAGAACTTGTTTTTGTGATGCATCCTGACCGCAAAGTAAGTGTTTTTAATTATTTTTTTATTAAGGATTTGCTTGATAAGAGGCAATAGGATTAACCCATGTTTTAAGCCTGTAATTGTTATGATGGTCACCTCGATCATAAAACTACCCACAACCCTTAGTTCATGGCTCAATTTTAGTGCAAGACTCCCCTAGTACAACCCTTCGAGCCTATCCTTTTTCACGGTTCTCGTAATTTTCTGGTTAAGCCGGACTATTAATGAAGAGCATTGTTAACCCTTAAACCTAATACCCCTATATGTTTGTTAGATGATCTCCATGTTATTTTGATCCACCTCAAATCGGATCATTAGTTAGATTGTAAATATTGAGTATGTAAAAAGCTCAAGTGTAGGGGTACGTGTTATAAACCCTAAGTTATGATGTATTATGTTATTAAAAAAATATATAGAAAAGAAAAAGAAAGAGATTGATGTAGAGTTGTGTAGAGTTTGTATATCTTCGTCCGAGTCTTGGCTTAGCAACCAAACCAACGTGTATTCGTGTAAATAATTAGCCAACCCTTCCACTCCAAATTCACCCAAAGCCACCCAAATGTATCCTATCTGTTTCCATTTCCATTATATGTTATCTTACACCTATACCTCACAACCCTTTAAAAGACCTCTTAGATAGTAATGAATAATGCTTGCACCCAGCGGTAGAGGTTTGATCCTTTACCAAGCCTATGGTAATTTATATGCTATGACAAGTAATGAGTGTTGATTTTCCGTTTCCCCCTTATGTTATAATTTATTATACACCCGAGTGAAAGAGAGAATCTCAAACACTTATGTGAGGTGCTAGTATATACTTTCCGTGCTTTTAATTACAAGGTCTAGAATGATGTGTTGTGAAATACTTTTAAAGAGTAGGTAAAATGACCCTCATATTGTTATTGTCTAGGTAGAAAATCACATTTGCTTGAGGATAACTAAATCCCAAGTGTAGGGGTATTTGATGAGGTGTCATTTTATATACTTTTTCAGGGTCGTTTAACCCCCTAAATCGTGCATTTATGCCCAAAATAGGTACTTAATCGTTCCTTTTTTGGTATTCAACATTTAGAGGAAATGCACGTGACTTGGGCTCATTTGAAGAAGAAACGGACAAGACTACGGACCTACACCAACATCTATCAAGAATTTCTACTCAAAGGTTGGAGACGGTGTCACAGATTACACGTGACGCCGTCACAATTCATACCAAGACGGCGTCATAAGATCTCAAGACGGCGTCAGAATGCACGACCCAATCCATTATCTAGAATATTCTCTTTCACGACGGCGTCACGATTAAAATGCAATGCCGTCGCATCAATTTTCCTATATATACAAACCCGAAATTAGGGTTTTAAGTGTTTAACTTTAGAGTAAAAGAAAGGGACGAACCCTAGTTCGTTTAGCAATTATTAGGGACGATTTTAGGGCCTCAAAACCCTATTGTACTCCCTTCAATTCATGTTTTAATCAAGTAAGATTATCTTAATCATTCAATATGTTTATGTGTTGTTTGATTCATTATTATTCTTGCTTTATCTTTAACATGCTTGGCTAAACCTTCTATTGTGTTTATTTATGATTGTATGAAACCTAGAATGTAGATCTTAGTGGTGTTGCTTCTTGTAATGAATATGCATGTTAGGTCTAGAAAACCAGCTTTTTAATGTATCGTTGTTGATATGTCTAGGAAAACATGATTATGTAGAAAGGATACCATCGGGTAACAGTCTTCATACTACCTTGCCCCTTATATGGTTGATCCACTATTAATATATTTCAAATGCATTTAATATACTCTTAGAGGCCTTGTAATAGTCTTCATACTACCTTACTTGTGCGTTGCCTTAACGGAATATTATATAGACGACGGGTTCGTGTAATTCGTTCATGACTTAGGAAATAATTACATAGATCATCACAAGTGTGACAAAGCACAAAACCAGGAGAAGCAATCTAGAGAGTAATACAAGATTAAATGAACACAATCTTTTATTTTATTGTTATCACCAGTAGCGTAGTTTTATTATTTAGTTTAATAGCTAAAACTAACCAAACCTCTCAAACATATGATTTACTGCTTTCATAAAATAAAAAAATACAAAAAGAATCTTCTCTCAACCCTTAGAATTATGTTAGACCGTGATCAAGCCTTCCAAACCTATTCCCCTAGAGAACGATAACAACCCCCGAGTCTTGCCTATACTACACTACAAAGATTAGGTACACTGCATAGGGAGTTGTAAAACTTCTTGTAGAAGTCCCTTACGACAACCGCAACACACTATAACAATTAGAAAAATGTTGATTAAATCAATATTTTCGTTGGATTATTATCATAAACCATCATCGAATAAGCAGGAGTGTTTTGATTCTTATGTTGAATCATTATATTCATTTAATTCTCGATTGTTAATTAATGTAATAAGAATTATGATTTGGGATGATTTTGTTTTTAAGCAATTAAGATATGTAATGTGATAAGAATTATTTCGGCATGGAATCCTTGGGATAAAAAGGTAAAAGAAATGAAGGTTATAGGAGTTGATGAATACAAATGAACGGTTTGCGTTGATGATGCGGTGGTTGCATTGGCGATTTTAACAACCAAGGTACCTCTACTCATAAACATTATAGTACTATAACACTTGTTATTTGACATTTTTATTGTCAACATTTATACTTGCTTTGGATCAGATATTTCTTTTAAACCCATTTGCTCTAAACTTTAATGGGAAGGACGTTAAGGTGTTGATCTATTTTATCTTTGTTACTTATGCGATTTTCTTGTCACATTAAAGCTTTTTTTTCACTTTGCGCATGTTGATGTCGTGCTTTCTTTAATGCAACCATGACTACTCGCATACCCCTAGATGAAAATTTTGTATGCATTGTTCGCTCAAATTGCACAGGTTCATTTATATTCAAAGGTATGTATAAACATTGATTTTTTGCATTCAAACCAATAACCATTACTTGACATATTTGTAAGTAAGTAAATTCAATTAGAGTTTTAAAAAGTTAACTGTAGTTTGATGGATTAAAAGAAGAAAGTTAATCCCTTACAAGACACACATACTTCTAAGTAATAGTTTACAACTTTACATTGTAATAAGATGTAGTCTATAGTCATAGTTGACTTCAATATGTTGACTTATGCTTATCATACACTTGATACTTCATTATAATGTAGGCGCACAAGCTTTAAAAGGCGATCTTTTGAGCTTGGTCACAACTGCCGCAGAACAAATGCTGCAAGTGCCACCCAGTCTCCTAAAGTGACGACAGATGCTACAGAACAAATAATATTTCCTGCTGCACCAGCACCGTAAGAATACTTTTATGGTTAACGTTGATTAGTATGAAGTTATACACATGTTCGATAAGTAAAATATTAATTAATAACAAGAAACACATGTTTGGTAAGTAAAAACATTAATTAATATGAAGTATAAAAAATTATATTGTTATTACATGTGCATGAGGTGATACACTTGTTTGATAAGTAAAAACA
This sequence comes from Tanacetum coccineum, assembly GCA_026074375.1. Lineage (NCBI taxonomy): Eukaryota > Viridiplantae > Streptophyta > Magnoliopsida > Asterales > Asteraceae > Tanacetum > Tanacetum coccineum. Next base: position 15,842 of record BQNB010062097.1, read on the forward strand.
TTAATTAATATGAAGTATAAAAAGATACGTCACTGCCATGGTTTTAGACTCTCCCTTCCATTAGTCTGTAAGGCATAATATTTTATATTAAGTTTTTGTTTCTCATAACTTTTTATTCAGTTTATATAGTACCTCAGTTGTTTTGATCCATTTTGAAAACTGACCCACTTTGATATAATTGACCCATTTTGATAAAACTCACCCGTTTAATCTCACTATTTAAATCCAAACAGCCCCTTCCCCCCAAAAAAACACCTCATAAAACTGTTGCAATCCAAACAGCCCCTTAAACCTGTATGTGTCCAAACAAACCCTTAAACCGGTATGTGTCCAAACAACCTCTTAAACATGTGTCCAAACAGCCCCTTAAACTGTATATGTCCAAATAACCCCTTAACCCTCTTTGTGTCCAAACAACCTCTTAAACCGAATCTGTCCAAACAACCCTTAAAGTAATCCCTGCACTTAGTATATTTGCTGAATTTTCTACAAAAAATTTGTATGTGAATGCATGATTAAATAACTATAGATGTACTGCAGCTGTTGCTTCATATGATATCTACACACAAAACACCAATCAAAACTTAACCTCATTCCCTCACCACCTTAATGGTGTTGTCTAATATAAAAGGGACAGTTGTTGGTGCAGACTTTGGTGTGCTGGTGTTCGTGCATGTACTAAAAAAAGACTGGGCGTACGGTGCACTAAAGAAGACTATTTTGGTAGTCATGCCAATACTTTCACCATGGATGGCAACGTTGACTTGGAGTTGGGTTTCATGGTCTTCAATTGGGCAGGCAGTTTTAACTTATTTTTTGTACATATTACACATCCTAACATGATGGAGTTGTTTTAGATTCTTGGAATTGATATCGAGCTTTATGATATTTCATTCTCAGTAAGCTTAGATAAAAAATAGGCATGAATGGGGAAGTCAAAACGGTTATCAAGTTTGTTTACACTAAAAAAGCAATATAATCATTGATGAAGTATATGAATGCTACAAGTAAGGGATCAACTTAGAATTCTTGGTATTTTGTGAAGAAACCAGAAGGGCACACAACACTAATGTTGTAAACCAAAACAAAATACTCTTCCAGTTATTGAATTTTAACTAATTAGGTGTAAGGTTTTGTCATATGGGTCAAAATGGTTACTGCAATGGCACAATCATCTAATAAAAATAATATGTAGAAGCTTATGCTATAGTTTTTTTCTAAAGGGGTGTTTGGTTTTGCATTACGATGAAAAAGAATATAATAGTTTCATAAAAGGTTTTAATATCTTTAAACATATATATAAGCAGATTGGAATACCGAACCCATAAAGTAAAAAGAAACTAAACGCCTTATAATACTAATCTCATTTTATGTGATGGACAATTAAGTTTTGATTCATGCATGCAGGTCTTCAATTAACCGGCTCAAAATTGAAACTAAGAATTGGTGGCATATTCAACCATCTCATTCTTTTTGACAAAGGCAAGCTTTATTAGGAAGTGACTATCGCAGTGTCAAAGGCTTTACATGAGTTTGATACATTCTTCTTTAAGCCTACTGAAAATAGTTCAATAAGGTATTTCATGCAACAACGGTTGAGCAACAAAAGCTGAGGCATGAGGAATACGAGTGTACATTTATGATCTCTTACTATTAGTGAATATAAGCCTCTAGATCAGTCCTGGTTGGATTCATTTGCTTTAATATTAAGTTAGGCCGAGCTACACATGGTTCAGAATAGTTGGTTAATTGTTTTCTTTCATTTGTTTTTTTGCCTTTTGGGAATAAGTAGTTTCCCGTGATGTGGTACTTACCGTTATGGTTTATTGCCAATGTTTCTTATATTATTTTTTTATCCACTGTGCATGCCACAATGAAAGTTTAGTATTCATCTTGAATGACAAGTGATGACGTATAGTAGGCATACCAAGCCTCCGGGCTTGGGCCACACTATCACTTGGGCTTCTGGGCCCAACTTAGCAGTCATGGGCCGAAATTAAACCCAATCCTGCATTGGTCACGGCCCGGACACAGCAAAACGGACGCGGACCTAACTATAGGATACTTCCGTCCACTGAAAGCACACACGTCCGTACACGCGGTTATTACAGAACCTTGCCCGACAAGGGACCCACTCTGGCCACTAACTAAACAAACGAAATATTAAGAAACCCTAGTATTTTGTTCGCCTATAAAAAGGGACCTTCTGACACAATGAACAGTATGATTTTCTCACTTTACATACACATACTTTCTCTCTCTACATGTTTACTTACTTTCATGCCGGAGTCTAACCGTGGGGTCCGTCCCTATGGTAAGACTAACGGTTTATTTGATTGTGCAGGAAATCATCACTTCTCTTGCTCTAGTACAAGATCTAATGCTCAAATCATTTGGGAACTCAACCCGACGTATGATTTGAGTCCTATTCTAAACCCTACACTTATTTTGTACTAACAAGTGGCGCCATCCGTGGGACCCGAACACAACCACGTTTTCTAAAATACTCATCATGAGCACTCGCGTAACAGCACACCCGTATGACTATTTCCACTGTCCTAGCCGTGCGGAACACAGGGGGAAGAGTGGTCAGCAAGGTTCTCGAGGAGCATACGGTCTGACGAGGGTCCTAAGGAGATAATGTGCGACAAAAAACTACACAACTCTTGCCACTCTTGCGAAAAGAATGCAAAAAGAAAAAAGAGCAGCATGATAAGCTTCATTGCGGTAAGGCTCGCCTATATACTGCAACGAGACGGAAAAAAATCAAAGAAATTATGAAGAGTCGCATTACTCCGATCAAGACCGCCACGCCAGAAATAGAGCATAAAAGGAGCATGGAAAAATAGCGCGACTCCGAAGCCCCGTTCACCGGTCTGCCAGTGTCTTCATAAGACTAAACAAAACAGGACTCTTGTTCCTAAGGCCCAGGCCGCGGAAGGAGGGGATGGTGTGTTCAACAGGTTGGGAGTGAAAAGATCGAAAGTGCATCGGCAGTAATCTGACGGCCGCCATCAGTGTTCCCACGAAAAGGAACGAGTGCAAATAAGGAAGAATCATCTAGGGGACACGTCGTCCCGGGAAACTGGAAAGACATTAGAGAGTGAAGACAGTGAGGGAGGTCACTGGAAGTCCAAATCAAGTAAGACCACAGTCAAAACACCTACAAAGGACGATCTCTCTCAGCCTGTGGACGTGGTGATGGAAAGAAACCTTCACACCTCGTATCTGGCATTTCAATTTCCCAAGGACAAGGATGCCCGGCCACGTCAAGACATATGATGGAAGCGGGGATCCGGAAGATCATTTAAAGCTATTCCAGGCCGCGGCAAAGACAGAGAGGTGGGCAATGCCAACATGGTGTCACATGTTCAACTCAACGCTCACTGGAAACGCTAGAGTCTGGTTCGACAAACTCCCAAGGGAATCCATTGACAGCTATGAAGATTTGAGAACAGCATTCAGGGAAAATTATCTCCAACAAACAAAACACATCAAGGATCCGGTAGAGATACATCATATCAAGCAAAGAGATGGAGAATCCACAGAGGACTTTATGAAAGATTACAAAGAGAATCCTGGGATGTGGAAGGAGCGCCGGAATGCATGAAGATCTCCGGATTCATGCACGGTATAACCCACCCCGAGCTGATCAAGCGTTTATACGAGAAAATTCCGAGGTCAATGGACGAAATGTACAGGGTGACTACGTCTTTTCTGCAAGGGGAAGTTGCCGCATTCAGTCATAGTCGGAAAAAAGCACCCGCGCCGTGGAAACAGCCAGAAGGAGGAAACAAGCCAAATTTTAAGAAGGGTTTTAAAAATAAGCAAATATCGGATCGGAAGCCAGATATGTTTTCACTCCTTACGAAAACCCCGAAAGAAATTTTTGTTTTGGAAAAAGGAAAATTCAAGGCTCCGCCCATTGCGTAACTCCTCGGAAAAAAGGGATCCAAAACATAGTACTGTTGAATTCACGTGATACGGGGCACAACACGGACGAATGCATGCAGCTGAGAAAGCAGATAGATGAGATGATCAAGTCGGGTAAGTTGTCGCAATTCATCAAAGAATTAAAACAAAACGATAAGCCAAAAGCACCAAAGAAGGGGGAAACGGCCGGAAAAGACAAGCCCCTAGCCATCTTGATGATTCAACCGTGGGAGAGGGTAGCCAAACAAAGGGTCACCCAGAGTTTCTCTCCGGAGACAATAATCTCTTTTCCGTCTTTAGGAGAGGAAGACAGAACGGAAGGACCAATGATCATCGAAGCTGAAATAGGAGGGCACTTCGTACACCGGATATACGTGGACGGAGGAGCATCCTCAGAAGTTCTATACGAACATTGCTTTGTCAGGCTCCGGCCAGAAATAAAAAGCCAGATGATCCCAGCTACCACATCACTCATAGGATTCAGTGGAGAAACCATTTGGCCGATAGGCCAGATATCCCTACTAGTAAAGATAGGTGACGAAGAGCATTCCACTTCCGCATGGATGAACTTCATGGTTATCAGGTCACCATCTCAACACAATGGAATAATAGGCAGAACGGGTATAAGAAAGATCCGTGCCGTACCATCCACAGCACACGGAATGTTAAAATTCCTGGTAAAAGGAGGAACGGTAACGATACGAAGCAGCAGAGTCATCCCGATGGAATGTGCAATGATCTCCAGACCTAGCACACAACACCCCTGACAGTCAGGTGTTGAAGAGAAGATAAAAGTTTGGCCATTCATCTCTGAATTACCCCTTGTAAACAATCGCCATAGGATTACTCTAAAGAAAAAGCGCAAAGAACTATGTGCTTTGATCAGACATAAAACCTGGGGATTGTTTTTGCCTGAAAAGCCCGCAGTATTTATGACGGGCTCACCGCGATACATGGCGGGCGCACCGCTAAATGTCGAGGGTGGCCAACCGTAGACAAAGAAAAGGGGGCAAGCGCCGGAAAGAAATAAAGCGATCTAGGAGAAAAAAAATTGGTAGATGCCGGAATCATGAAAGAAGTCCACTATCACAGCTGGCTATCCAACCCGGTCATGGTCAAGAAACACGATGGGAGTTGGCGAATGTGTGTGGATTTCAATTGATTAATACAAAGTTGCCTCTCCGGAATGGTTATCCCTTGCCGAAGATAGATAGATTGGAAGTAGAGTCTCTCTGCAGGATACCCTTTTAAGTGCTTCTGGAAGAATACAAATGGGTACCACCAAATCAAAATGGCAGAGGAAGATGGGAAAAAACAAATCATCTCGAGACCAAGAGGATTATTCTGTTACACAAAGATGCCGTTCGGCCTAAAGAATGTCGGGGTAACCTAGAAGTATATGTCGACGACTTGGTCATAAAAAGCCATACGAAAGAAGAAATTATCCTGGGATAGTACAGAAACATCAAAAACTCTTCCGGAAATCAATATGAAGCTTTAAATCCAACAAGTGCACCTTCGGAATGATGGAGGGGATGTCTTGGGCTACAAAAAACTAAACGCTGATTTGAAGGACTGAAAGTATGCCCAGATAAAGTCGGATGCGGGTCCTTAGCCTAACGTCTTCCGGGTGGGAATGCCTTATAGGACGTAACAAAAGTCTGAACGGGAAATCTCGCAAGTTTAAACAGTTACCTGTTAAAAATCAGCGAAAAATCACTACCTTTTATTCAATACCCTGAAGAAATGCACCAAGAGGGTGATTTACAATGGTCTCAGGAAGCCGGAAGTAGCCTTCATAACAAATGAGAAACTCATAGCGGAGACGCTCCCAATGCTGAACTGTTAACCAAAGGAAAAGAGGAGCTTAATCATTGTAACTAGCCGGTTCAGGGGAAGATATCAGAGCAGTCTTAATGACCGAAAGGGGAGGCAAGCAATTGCCAGATTACTTTGTGAGCCATGCCCTACGAGGGCCAGAGATCAACTACACCCCCATGGAAAAATTGGTATTAGCCTTGCTCAGCGCAAGTAGACGGCTGAAAAGGTACTTCCAAGCACATACAATTGTTGTAATTACAGATCAGCCGATAAAGCAATTATTGTCAAAATCAGAAATCAAAGAGAGGATGCTAAAGTGGAAATTTGAGCTAGAAGGATATGACATCCAATACAGGCCAAGGACATCAATCAAAGGACAAATATTGGCAGATTTTATCGTAGAGCGACCGGATGAAGAATCCCTGGACGAACTCATGGCAGAACCAGAAGAATTACAGGAACCATGGACTTTGTTTACAGATGGATCATCCTGTATAGATGGTTCCAAAGCCGGGCTGATATTGACAAATCCGGAAGGAGTTGAATTCACGTACGCCATGAGGTTTAGGTTTGAGGCTACCAACAATGAAGCTGAGTATGAAGCATTAATAGCCGGACTCCGGATCGCAGAACAAATGGGCATAAAAAACCTTCAAGCAAATGTGACTCTCGCCTTGTAGCAAACTTGGTCAATGGCTCTTACGTTGCAAAGGAGTCCGGTATGGTTCTGTACTTGGGAAAAAGTTAAAAAACGCTGAAAGTATCTTCATGAATTCTCCATCAAAACAAGTACCGCGGAGCTGAGAGAGAACAGAAGGCGGCATTGCCCTTAAAGCAAGATTGCATCTACAAGCTTTCGCAAACTCAGTAAGCAAGTACTTGTAAAGGAATTAAGGAAAAAGTCTTTACTTGAGTAGGAAGGTCATGGCTATAGTAAAGGGCAGGTAAGGGCAAACATGGATGTCACCCATATGCGGAATACACTTATAAGGAAATACCTTCAGGAAGGACCAAAAAGAAAGCAAGGTGGTTACGTCGCAACGGCATCCCTATACACCATGATCAATGGAATTTATACAAGAAATCTATCTGGGAACGTGGCTCCGGATAGTCGGAACCAATCAAGCATAACTAATCATTCCGAGAAAAATACTCGAAGGATCCTGTAGCATGAACTCCAGTCCTAGTTCCGTGGTCTGCACAAGGCAAATCCCCGGACAGGATATTATGCAAACAATGCATACAGGATGCGCGGGGAAACTAATAAGGAATCCAATGACTGCCAAGAATCCATCGTCTCATTCTAAAAAAAAAAAAAAAAAATAAATAAACAAACAAAAAAAAATTACACATAACCCGCCAAAAAACTTAACCCCCATTACGTCCTCCGATGGCCATTCTATAAATGGCCGGGATAGACATACCAGGCCTCTCTCCCGAGGGACCAGGCAAAGTCAAGTTCTTGATCATAGCTATTGACTACTTCACCAAATGGATTGAAGCAAAGCCTGTTGCGACATCTACGGGGCAATCAGTGAAGAAGTTCGTTTTTTGAGTGGGACAACCATTGTTTGCAGATTTGGCCTACCAGGGGAAATAGTATCGGATAATGGAAAGCAGTTCCGTGATAACCCATTCAAAGACTGGTGCGAAAAACTGTGTATCCGCTAGTGTTTTGCCTCCGTGAAGCACCCACAAGCAAATGGCTTGGTCGAAAGAGCAAACAGGAGTCTGGGAGAAGGAATCAAAGCTCGATTGGATGAAAGAAGCAAGGATTGGATAGGAGAACTCTCACACGTCCTATGGGCACACTGCACCATGATCAAATCAAGCAATGGAGAGACACCGTTTTCACTAACATACGGCACGGATAGCGTATACCAGCAGAGATAGGCATGCCAACACTCTGGACTGCGGAAGTAGACCTGACGAAGAATGACGAAGCCTTGGAAATAAACTTGGACCTCATAGAAGAAAAAAGAGAACAAGCAGCAATTCAAGAGGCAAAAAGTAAAGCTAAGATGGAAAAGTACTACAACTCTAAAGTCCGAAGCACAAGCTTCAGGCCGGGGGACATGGTCTACCGTAGCAATGATGCAAGCCACGCCAAGGACGGAGGAAAACTTAGCCCTAAATGGGAAGGACCATATTGAATGTACCGGACTCATTAGGAAAGGGAGCCTACAAGCTTAAGGATCACAAAGGAAATGAACTTCCGCGAACATGGAACATTTGTAATCTCAAGAAATGTTATATACATGAAGTGTAAGCACCCGCCCGGCACGTATGATGCTCCGGAGGGCAATATTTCGATTTTCTTTATCTTGTAATGTTTTTTGAATATTAATGAAAAGTGGGGATTAGCTACCCTCACAAGTTTTAAGTCCTAAAATTATTTTTTCTCTTTGCAATCATATGTCATTGTTAGACGGAGCCGCAAGAGCCACGCTCCGCAATTACATTATTCTCCATAATAAAGGTTGAGCAACCTCAAAATTAGCTTAGGTGTGTAAGAGGTATTGCAAACCCGGCACCGGGAGAATAACCCACAAATATTCACAAGTCCTTTTTATTTACCGAACGTTTTACAACAGTAATTATAAAGATTGCTAACATTATATAACCAGTGAAAAACATCCTCGTTATAAGACGGACGCACCAGCATCTACCTAAAAACATGTTTTTAAATGATAAGCTAGAAACCGCCAACAAAAAAGCCAACACACGGCAGCAGGTATAAAAAAACATAGTTCATATTACATACAGGCAGCCAAAACCGAAATAGCCTCAATACGGCCCACAGCATAAAAAAAAGAGAAAAGATTCGAAGTTTTCAAGATTCAACAGCAGACCACACATGCGTCATGCATGGAGAGATAAAACTAAACGGCAAACAAGCTCAAGATTCGGGACTGCAACAACAACTTCAAGCTTCATCCGTGTCTATCATTCAGCATAATTCCTAACGGAGAGAGGGGCCGCGAAAATACTAGCTTCACCCACCCCGAAAGTCTGAAGACAATGGCGCGTCACGACTATCTCCCACATCATCAGTTGGCGACAGAGTGAGACATGCTTCTTGGCCCCCTCAGCACGAGCATGGACATTCATCAAAGCAAAAGATAAGGAGGTCTCCCCGACGGCCGTTTTATCACCAGCATGATGAATGGGAATAGAAAGCTGCTCAATGCACGGTTGTAAGGAAGCAACTTCCAGAATTTCAGCAAGGGAACTTCATCCATCCTGGCATCCTTTTTGGATTTCAACAGATCCACCAAGGGGAAGTGTGCGTCTTCAAGGGCCTTAACAGCGTTAACATAATCTGCACTGGCAACCTCCGGGTTATAAGAATCAAACCACGGGATAGGACTCCTCCGGCCATACTCATGTGCTCATGGACCCGCCTCTAACAACTGCTTGCTTGACCAAATCAATGGCCCGGCCCAAAGCGTGACCAAGAATGCACTGGTACTCTGAAGATTTCAAGCACTTAAGGAGAGCAAGTTGTATCCCATGGGTCAGAAGTCACCTCCTTCCGGCCAAAAGATTCAAGTAGGTGGGATAAAATTCCCCCTCCAGATGGCGGAGACTTCCATCACCGCTGTGACTCAGATCGGGCCACACGGTTGTACAACTCCTAGACTGCTTATGCTGAATTCCAATTGTTCCTCCTTGAAATCCTGAAAACCGGCACGCAGAGAAGAAACCTACAAAAGCAAGAACACTTGTAAAAAAACACATATTATAAAAACATGTAAATAGACACATGCGGATAAGGGAGGTACGGGACATACCTCAGAGGCATTGCAAATATCGCTTAGATGCCAAGAAGTAATCTTTGTCCCGCACCTCGGCACAGGCCTCTATTCGCCGTCATCCAGGGACGAAGCAAGATGAAGTGGCGCGGGAGTCAAGAAGGTTAACTGTCATTATCCTTCTGAGTGATGGTGACCTTGAGAGCTGACACCTCTGCGGTCAAAGTAGACTCTTTACCGGTTTAAGGAAGATACTTGATCACGGAGGGGATATACTTACGACGGCTTAAGCCTCCTTCTCCGCCAGCTAGGATTTTAACCAGTGGAATCTCGAGTCTTTTCTCATACAATCTTACCACGTGCAAGCATTACTTAGCATTGAGTTTTTCCTTTCAAGCTCCAACTCTTGATCAGCAGGGTCCATCAAACCTTTTGACCCATAGATATTTGTAGTGACTGCCCATACATTATACTCGTATATTAATTTGGTCACAATCTATGGAACGGATGCAGAAGCGAAAAGAATGGCTGAGGGGTTAGCAACGCGTGTCCCACCAGGGTTCGGCAGGAATAACCCAGCGTACCTATAATGATCAATTGCTTATGTTCAACCATAGGAATCATTACCTAACGCTTCGCCATCGGACAGGGTCCAAGGTAGCAAAGATATGAGAAAGAGTTATCTGACACACTTAGGACTCCTCAAGATGGGAAGGGCCAGCCAGATCTGGTATTAACTTCCGCGACGTGGCTTGAACTTGGTGGATGTTGTTGGTGGACTAAGCGGGGTTATTTCACGGAGTAGACATATCAAAGTGCTAGGTCGTAGAGCTGTAATGATTAATACAATAATCTAATCAGATTAGGTATTGGTTCGGTATTTCAGAATGTTCTTTATGGTTGCAATTTTCAATACCTCCATTAGTTAGTTTGGTTCTGTGGCTCGCATGGGCAGACTATATCCAACTATACTTTGACTTTAAATGAGAACGGCCAGGAGGATAATTATTCTGTTGGGGATTCTGTGGGTGTTGCATGACTGTTCCAGGGACTTCTATAGGTGCTGACGGAGATGATCGGAGAATATTTTGAGATATGGGGGTTTAAGAAGGTAAGGTCTGATTCCGGGATTGGGGGGGGGAAGGTTATTCACACACAGCAGACTGGCGTGGCTGGGGTAAGAAGTTTTGGGGGGCTCAAGGTTCATTAAACAGACACGCTCATAGGGAGAGTAGTTAATGTGAAGAGAAAGGTCTTGATATACATTAGAAGCTTGGTTGACCAGGTGTGGGTGGGATCGGTGTGTTGGGTGTCGGGATGGTCCACGTAATAGCGGGGGGGGTGGTACATCGGGGTCGTGGCGGAGGGGTGAGGTTCAGGGCATGCAAGTATTTGGGGGTCGCTGGTGTTAGGGGTGGTTTTTTGGCGCATGGGGAGAGGGTTATGCGGGTGGTTGAGCGTTAGTGCTTGGACAGGTTTGATTGATTGTTCGTAAGGTGTATGAAAGGTGGTGATCGGTATGTCATGTGGCGAATGAGGAAATGGTTGTAGAGGGGAGCATGACGATCGCCCAGGGATTGCTGGTATGTGTATGGTGGTGGGGCTTATGCAGGTCTTGTCATGGGCGACTGCGGAGCGGGGTGGGGCCAAAGGCGTCTTGCCCTTACTGCGCATTTGCACCCCATTGGAGTGATGGGACTTATTGGTAGGCTACGGAGTCGATTGGATTAGGAGTAATAATGTGTGGTCGTGGACCTATTTTGGCCGGTCAGTGTGGGGGGTGGTCTGTTGGGAGACATAATGGTCGTTGTTTGGTGACGGGGTGTGTGTAGGGTGTTATGAATCGTGGAGCATGGGTGGTGGAGGGTGAAAGTAAGTGTGTAGTTGAGAGAGGGTATGTGGTGATCAGAGCATGGGAATGAAAGTGTGGGTGGAGGGGGTGTTGGTAAAGCTAGGGACAAATATGTGACTTGGGGGCGGTGAGGTGGGTGTAGGTGATGTCTCTAGGCATGTTGTTTGAGACAAAAAGTCGTCCAAGGGGTATATCGGTGAGAACGGCAGGTGTTCTGTGGCTCAGGGTGTGGGTGGGGAGTTTGGCAGTGGGTTGACGGGTGGTGCATGGTTGGGGTGAGTAAGACTTATGTCGTTGAAGGAGGTGAATAATGACGTCCAGTTGGATATCATCCTATATATATATAATTTTAATTCTTATTTTATTATATTCATACCTTTCATTATTCCTTTTGTACTATTATTGGTATTGTCCATATATTACTTTAACTTAGTACTTTATTATAATTCCTGGTACTCTATGAGACTCCTCTTATCTTAGTTAGCTTTCACCATATTTATTTATTTTATTATCTTCTATTCATATTTCTATATGTTATGTATCAGCCGGCCCTTTGTATCTTTGTTATATATTTTATATTTTTAACTATCTCGTTTTCTTTCTTATTTCTTTCTAATTTCGAGTGATGCTATTTTATTGCTTTTTTTTTTCTCATTATGTTAATTTATATATTTGTATTTTTATCTTTTTGACGTTTTATCGTTATTTCTCATTCGTATCTCTTTATTTCACATATTCTCATAATGTATCGGATTTGTCGTTTGATCAAATTCTACACTTTTGTTTCATTTGTTCTAATCTATATTGTCTATAATACGTATCGTTTGTTTTTCTTAGTTTTATCCTTGTTAGTACATTGTCTTTGAACAATTTTTTTATATTTATTTTGTTTATTAAGTTATTTATTAGCAAGCATGTTTTTTCGCTAATCTTTATTAATTATTGCGCTAAATTAGCTTATTTTTTATAATTAATGATTATGAGATATGTTAGCATTCTTATTTATTTTTTTTTGAATCTGTTTAGTATATATGCCTTCATTATTTTATAATTATTCTATATCCTACTTTCATATATATTTGTTTCACTGTATCTACTATTTTATATCTTTATATTTCTTGGTGTATTGTTTTATTGTGTTACATCTCTTTATTAATAGAATCCACATACTGCTTAATTGAGTTTGTTGTCTCTTTGTTGTATAATCCCATCGCTTTAATTGTTTATACAAGCATAAACTTTATGTTATTTTTTTTTAATTTTTTTTATTATTTTTTCTATGGTAATTATATAGCTTATTACCTTTTTTTAACTGTACACTATTGTTTTATTTGTTTTTAGTTTTTTTTTTTTGACATTGTGACTCTTTAATTTCCATTATATGACTTCCTTTTTATTTTTAACAATGATCCCAGATTTTGAATTTTTAATTATATTAATTCTACTATTTTTATCTCTAAATATTATGACATTTACTATTATCTTACTATTTTGTTTTAATATTTTGGTAATTCTACATTGTTATCGATTGGTAATCTTTTTGTGACCACTACTCATTGTTGATTCGCTAATTTAATTTTATTTTTTTATGCATTTTATATTGGTTGTGGTTTTTCGATTTTTTCCCATATATTTATCAAGTTTTTTTTTATTTGGCTATGTTTACTGTGATTTTTTCGTTGCTAATCTATGTATTATTTTATTAGTTTTTATTGTCCATTTACACGTTTCTTTATTATTTATTATTAATTTCTTGTATTATCTCTTTTATGATTCACATTTGTTTATTGCATTTTAATTGTCTTTAATTGTAATTCATTATTCACCTCTCTACATAATTATTTTTTGATTCTTTGTACAATTATCTCTTTGCCATATTTTACTTTCTGATCTTCTATCCCTTTTTGCAATCATCAGCTAGCCAACATCTTCCAGCCTTTCTTCAACTGGAGCAGAGACCTCCGCACCCACAGCTGAACTACTACCCCCGGGGGCGCGAGGCACCAGAGGCATGAAGTAGTGCTCGATACTCTCTAGCAATTTCACCTGATCAGCACCCTTCTGAACTTCTACTGCTTGGACCTTCCGGGGGTCGACAGTCTTGATAAAATCAAATATACCCATCTCTGCAAAACAAACGTTAAGTGATCAGGTTTCATAACGCAAAAGGACCACAACTAAAGGGAAATAACACCCACCCGTCCCGTCAGGATACTCAAAAGCCGGATATGAATTTTCATCAAAAGGGTATTATGCGGATCAAACCCACAAGGCATAGAAGGCCTCGGTACTCGGCGGAAAGGAGCCTTATGGCTTTCAAGAAGTTTGACGGCTTGCTCTTGACGAGTAGTAAGATGGGGAGTGGATCTTTCTCTAAGCTAACCTCCGTATACAAAGGAACATAAATGGGGAACACGCGAGAGTCAACCCAAAAAAAATGGTCAGCCCAATTCTTAATAGAATCTGGAGGTTTTGAAAAGCAAGTCGGAGCAGAGGTAGAACGCTTAGCAAACGAAAACAACCCGTCACTATACGAACGGGTGTAGAAGGCTGTGGAAAAAAAGTAACGGATTGCGACACTCTAAGGGTCGAGCCTACCGGCGTCAAAACTCAAAGTGAGATACCCGGGCCGCACCAAAAGGTGACAGTTGGGAAATATGCACTTAGATGTTATTTGAGACACGGCCATATAAAAACTTTGTAAAATGTGAATCCTATAACCACAAACATCCAAGATCCTAGTATATACGACCTACTTTCCGGCTGGTAACTCGGAATGGTTTTACACGCTCCGGAGCTAGTGGGATGGAACCTCAGGACGGAATATAAAGCCTTTAGCAAAGGCTATCTACCATATCTTTGGTCATAATAGTACATTTAGAAAAAAATTAGCCATTTTGGAATTTGAGTGAAGGAAAAAGCTGACCTGAATTTTGAAAACCCTAAAAAGGAGAAATCGATGTCCGCGAACGTATTGTCCTAATTCTCAAAGAGGAAAAGCTTAAAGAAATCTAACAATGATGGAAAGTAGAGTTGTTGGGAAAAGGATACAGTATCAACGCAAGGAGGTATTTATACACCTTGTGTATTTATACCTACCACAGCCAGATAATGCCACGTGTAATCAATTTATGATCAACGATTTGCCGTTTCGCCTAGGGAAGCAGTATTATAACAGCTGTAATACGTAACCATCAGTCAGAAAATTAAAAGACGAATCGGTCCAGTCACCTAAAAGTCACCAACTTGATGAGGAAGCTCGCCGGAAAAGATTACAGTGATCACGAATACGGCAAAAACCATTGGCAAACAAACGGAAGTACTAGCACTGACCACCGCACGCCTAGGGACATAGCTCCCGCAGGCATATCATGCTAGGACTGGGGCGGGGGACTTTGATGACGTATAGTAAGCATACCAAGCCCTCCGTGCTTGGGCACCATCACTATCACTTGGGACTTCTGGACCCAAGCTTAGCTGTCATGGGCCCGAAACTAACCACATTCTGCATTGGTCTACGGCCAGGCAGGACTCAGCAAAAAGGTCGCTGAAATAACTTTAGGATACTTTCGTCACGGAAAGCCACACGCGGTCAGTACACGCGGGGTTATTCTACTGAACCTTCGCCTGACAATGGACCCACTTATGGCCACTAACTTAACAATACGAAATATTGGGAAACCTATATTTCGTTCGCTTATAAAACAGGACCTTCTGACACAATGAACTGTACGGTTTTCTCACTCTAACCATTCACATACTTTTCTCTTACATGTTTACTTACTTTCCGCTGAGTCTAAGCAGTGGGGGTCCTGTCCCCAGATAAGACTAAACGGTTTATTTGATTGTAAGGAAATCATCACGTCTTTGCTCTTGTACAAGATCTTAATGCTCAAATCATTTGGGAAATCGACCCGAGTTATGATTTGAGTCATATTCTAAACCCTACACTTATTTTGTACTATCAACAAGTATGCTATATAAGTCATGATTTCTATATGGGTTTCGGGAATAACCGAACCAAAATTGTTTTCTCGAAAATGTTGCTTTTATAACGAATAAGTGTGTCAAAGTTGATTGCAATGCTAGTGTTTCTAATAAAGTTGCCGTTCAAAAAAAAAAAAAAAACTGCTGCATTACATTATTCATAATCAAGGAAGTAGTTGAACTAATTTTAAGAGGTTTAAGGTTGGAAGTGTAATGATGTGTGTTCTTTTACAATATACTTTACTATTATTATTGATGCGATGGATTGTGTTTGACTAACTCTTTGATGCCTCTATACTTCACGATTTATTCGATATTTCTTTATGGTACATGATCTATTTTCAATGTATATAGTGAAACCAATTGATGCAACAAATTCTTAAAAATATAAATGTATCTAAAAATTATTATTTCTCGTGTGTTATAAAGAAAGTATGAAAAGCAAATAACATGAAGTTTATTTTTTTCGTGTGTTATAAATAGAGAATATTGAAGAAAAAGTTGATGAAGTTCTAAAACCATATGAATTGGCGTCTGATGAGTGGTACTACGAAATAGAATTAGAGATTTTTAACAATTGGAAAGCGGAAGAGGAGGAAGAAGTAAACAACCAACGTTCGCTTCAACTTAGTAGAGATCATGAGGAACAACTTGCTTTCATGTCGCGTTATAATTTATTTGAAGATAATTCATGTGAGGATGAAGCATATTACACTAACGAGGATGATTTTGAATCTTAAGATTATGAAGATGCTTATTTAGCATTTGATCGAGAGAAATCTTCTAAATTTCACTATTAGATTTATAAAAATGTTTAACTTTGTTGTTACTATTACAATTTATGAAATTTAAATGTTGTATATTTTGTTAGTTATTTAATCACTTTATATTACGTCATCAGGAAATTTATTTATTATATTTCGTATTAAGGGAAAAACATGTTTTTGATTTTGATGCAACATATATCCAATTGTTATTGTTATAAGTTAGAGTCTCTTTGTTTTTTTATTTGTCGATGTTAGTTTTATCAAGTGTATATAAACTTTAACATTGCTCTAAGTATTTTTTATAGTTTATGCTAAATTTTGTAATAAAAATTTCCAATTATATGTTCTATAAGTTGAATTTATATACATTTTAAATCCATTTATTAATCACTAATTTTTTTTTAAAGCTAGCCCGTCCATCGGACGGGCCTTGAGGCTAGTTTTAACTTGATATATGCAAATTGACACATTTAGTTCTTTATTAGGGTTCGTTTGATAGGATGTAATAAAATATTAAATGAATGAAATAAGCGACGTAATGAAATAAATGATGTAATGTAATAATTCATTACAACTTATTATAACGTTTGGTTTTTGGGGGGTTATGATAGGTAAATAATGCTAATAGATATGAAAAATAAAATGTCCATTGTTATTAGAAGTGTATTTAATGTGGTTAGTTAATGGTAGACTTTTATGTAATTTTGATTACATTACGGACGTAATGAAAAAAAGGAGGGAGCCTCTATGGAATGAAAATTGTAGTTTTTGATTTAATGAATCATTCATTGTAATGAAGCATTACATTGTATAATTGTAAACAAACAAGATTTTTTCATTCAATCGTAATAACCGTTTTCATTCCAACTTTTATGCCTCACGCTAAAGCTTGAGGCTTGGCTATGCCGCTACGTCACGCTTCACGCTATTTATAACCTTGGTTTTTAGTTAACACATGTAAAGTTAAATTAAAATGCTTTAAAATGGTCATCTGTCTATTGAGGAATGAAATGATCAGTAACAACAACCATGTGATCAAACTTATTTAATGAGCAATTCATTGAAATATAAGGATGCTAGAGATTGCGGTGATTGGTAATTTAGAATCCATGCTAAAAATACAATGCCACACTCATGCATGCTTTTACTATTATTGTTGTATACTTAGATTTCGTATTAGCACTATAAGCTTGGTCATGAAGGAGGCGTGGCTGAAACTTCTGCATATTAGTTGCGTGACAAGCGCGAGAGGGTATAACTTCTCAGACACTTGCTTATTAATTTTTTTAAAGATTGATAATGTCAACTAATTAGTCAAACATGATCTTATAAATTTACTAATATTCATCTAAACCTTCCCTATCTACAATTCTTATTTTTTTGGCATGTTTGGTATAGAGGTTTAGAATCAGTAATGGAATCATTTTGGAAAATATTTGTTTGCTATATAACTATGAATTAAACAATTATAGCAGCCCCATAGTTTCATTCTACATGAAAATGGATGGTTTCAAAATTTTCGTCAGATTTTCTAGCGTGAAACAATATCTCACATTAATGATATTTTGTCCTATATATTTTCCACCACATATTTTGTTTGCATTAAATAAATTATGCTAAAATAATAGAATCTTACTTATGAACCAAACATTATTTTTTAAACATTGATACTCATTCCTATTCAACCCTTATATCTAACCTATATCCATTGTGATTCCATATAACAAACCTTATAATCCTTTTAAACTATTTTGTTTAGATAAGTTGACCAAAATTTAAACTTTGTCGTCAGTCAAACATGTTTTTTTTTTCAAAATTGTTTAGGCAAGTAATTATAAGGTTGACCGACTCGGTCGACATAGGTCTTCGTCGGTCGGCCTTATAGTGGTTGTGTCGGTCGACCGACTTTCTTGGTCGTTGTCGTTCGTTCTTAAGATCGGTAGTCGAGCAAAAACCTTATTTCTTTCTTCTTTTTTTGTCTGTGTTTATGTGTGTGTGTTTTGTGAAATTGTGAATGAAGAAGATGCATTAAAAAGAAAGGCTTGTGTTGTGTTTGTGTATGTGTGTGTGAGTTTGTGTTGTGTGAGTGAGGTTTGTATCGTAGAAGATAAGGGTTTTTTTAAAAATACATAATTTATACATTGGGTCCTTGATGTATATTTTTATTGTCATTTTCATTTATATATAACTAATAAATGTGAAATTTGTAATGTTTTTTGTTGTTAAAAAAAATAAAGGTCGTCTTATAGTGGTAAAAAGTCGTTTGTAGGTCGCCGGAGAAAGAAAGCTGATATGACAAAGAAAAATATAAGTCGTTAGTGGTCCTTATAATAAGTAACCCTGCCCTTGGGAACTCTGTAAAACTGCCAAATCGAACTATTTCCAATACATCTGGTCTCGTATTATTTATTATCCTGTAATATAAGGTGTGAGACACATATATTAGAAAGAACGAAGAAATTCTAGCATGTTGGTGATTTTGCATCACCAATATGATTTAAGTGTAATGGATTGACTTGGTTGACCAATGTGTAATCATGATAAATGTTCAACAAGTCGGGGTTGTGCGGAGTGCACACTTGTATGGCGTTATTATGATTATCATTGGGGGCGAAGCCCTGAGTGACGGGGGTCCGGGGGCAGCGCCCCTGGTAACAGGGTCCAAGGGGCGGCAGTCCCTGGCAGGGTCCAAGGGGCAGCGCTCCTGGCTGGGGTCCCTTTTATTGGTATAAAGTGCTATGTTAAAAAATGCACTTGGAAATAAAATTCCCGGATATAGACTTGTTTTTTTTGCCCCTTTTATTTAACTGATTTGGTAGTTAAACTAACTGCAGTTATAACCGAAAAATCAGTTTTGTTGGTCATATATTCATCACAATCTCTGGTTGTGTTTCATAACATCAAAAACACATTCTCGTTTCATAATCTGAGTTTTATCCGATTTAAGATTTCGATAGAACCATCGAAATACTTCAATCTGAAAGTGTTTACACGACTCTCAGATTTCTGTGATCAATTCTATACAACATAGCAAAGGGCATGTAGCGCGTTACTTGGAGTATATTACTTAAAAAGATTTTTTTTCAAAATAGGAATTTCTTACCAAGGTAAATTGACTGAAAAGTAACTTAACATAGTAGTCATATTCCTAATCCACTCCTCTAGCAAATATCATATATAAAAAAACGACAAATTAGTCATATTAGTTTTCAAGTAACAACATGCTAATATTAGTATAAAATCTCGATTTTTCCTAAACGCAAAATTGTGTCTAAACCTTGTTTAGCAAGTCCATTTACAAAATTATATCTTTTAGTTCAATTTTTTAATTCCTTTGTATTACAATTTTAGAAAGAAAAAAAAGTTAAAAACCACTTTTAGACATTGTTTCAACCACCATCAAATGGTATGTGGTGAGTGACTTGACTTCCTTACAAGAGGTCAACGTTCAAACCTCACTATTTACACATTTGGAAGTGCCAGGGAAGGTCGGAAACAAGACGGTTAGTCCACGTACGTTTGAATCAAAAGACTCTACATTTATTATTATCAATCAAAGAAGTAGGGTATATAATATAAGATGCATGAGCTAGGTTAAAAGTTATACCACGTGGAATGAAAATAATCTCGAATGATAGACATAGATGAAGCGTCATTTATCGGTCGAGTATGAAGCTCGGGTGAGGGTTGAATAATGGAGGTGGAAGGAACACGAACATCTAACCATTTAACTGTGTAATTACTTATTATTGGAACTTCTTTGACGTGGAAACAAGACCCACTCGCCATGCCTAGGATCTTAAAACCTAGCTAGTGTCAAGTGAGGGAAATGAACCAATTAATACTATTACTAGCAGGGTATCCGCGTGATGCGGCGGCGGGTACCTAGTGATTAACCGGAGAAAAACAAAAAGAAAATGATCTCGATCAGGCCCAGTTCACTTATTTTTATAGGTTTCGGCTGGTTCTATTCGGTTCGTTTTCGGACGGTTTTTATTTGCTAGCCGAACCGGTGACCACTCATGTTCTCGGTTGAACCCGTTGGTCCGATCCGATTTTTTAACTATATGTATCAACATATAAATTGTATGAAGTTTTGTGTGTTTTATTAGTTTGTACAGTGTATATAATGACATGTATTTTTTCATTTTAAGAGTGTTTTAAAAATAACATCAATTAGTGTGTTTAATGGATTAAGGGGTGTAACCACTCAAGGGTGGCCTAGTGGCAAAAGGGTTTGTGGCTATCACTCTAA